>JACEIK010001492.1:144813-156248 GCA_018107945.1 Datura stramonium | reverse complement strand
TTAAAATGAGGTAAAACCGAAGTTTGGAGGCTTTTATACTTGGGGCTGCACCTCACCTCCGTGGCACGTTGGCCATCACGGAGGTGAGCCTCCGTGACACGCTAGCCATCGCGGAGGTGAGCCTCCGTGACACTCTGGCCATCGCGGAAGAGGTCTGCCAGCCTCCTCTTGCGATGGTTCTACGTGTCGCTTATCCGGTCTTTCCCCGGGCCTTTTCCTAGCATGTATTGTATTCTGAAACTCTTAACCAACATGCGAATAGGCCATCCACATGTCGAGAATTTACGGGGTGTAACAGTTCATCAAATCCATAAACACTGCTGGGGCATTCGTCAACCCAAAAGACATAACAAGGAACTCAAAATGACCATATCTAGTTCTAAAGGCTGTTTTCGAAATATCTTTCTCCTGAACCTGTACCTGGTGGTTCCCTGACCTTAAGTTAATCTTTGACCTTATATATCCCAAGCCCTGACAATATAATAGGTACATCCCTTTGCAATCAACTTTCTTGCCTGAAGATAGGATTTAAACTTACCCTTCGGCGTAGGTGCATTTCCTTTCCATTCCCGTACTATTTCTTCTAGAAACTGGAATTTGATAGTCTTTGTCTAGCACTCAACATTGGAATAACATGGCGCTAGCTAATACATTCCCATAATTACGTCAAAATCAATCATTTCTAACTTTACTAACTATACAAAAGTTTGGCGGCCAACAATTTCCACCATACAACCTTGATAAATTCTCCTAGAAACAATCGATTCACCAATAGGTGTAGATACAAAAAATGGTTGTTGGAGTAACTTTGGTACTATACCAAACTTCCGTTCCACTAGCAGAGTAACGTAAGAAAAAGTAGAGCCTGGATTTATCAAAGCAAACTTGGTGGGAGCAAACTTTCAATGTACCTGTCACAACATATGGCGATGCCAAAAAATCCTGTCGCCTTGCTAATGCATAAGTACGATCCAAATCAACACCAGAACTGGACGTTCCTAATCTAGCTCTGCCTCTTCCTTCTGGAGTTAAGGGCATGCGCCCTGCAAAAGGTGTTGGAGCACGTGAACCTGTTGAGGACTTACTCTACTGGTCCCGATCACTCTAGTTTCTCATTAGACAATCTCTCATCATGTGACCCTCTTGTCCATAGGAATAATAGGGCGTGAAGCCATATCTGCATCTCCCAAGGTGTCGCCTGCTATTAGTACTATAATGTGGTACCGTTGGCCTCACCTGATCTAGGCCTCTCTGCTGCTGTAAGCCTAATGCTCGTGAACTCTTGCCAGGACCTTCCTCTCCATGATGATCTGATCTGATGCCCTGTTGCTAATGAGATGAGGGCCTAGGTGTCCTACCTGTCTAGCGGGGCCTGGGCCCACCCTGGAACTCTGCCTAAAAATCAGCGGGTCTAGCCTTTCAACGCTTCTCCTGACCTGCCCTTTCGGTCCCATACTGACGCTGCTTGATTTCTTCTATATTTTGAGCAAAGGCCTGAATTCACAAAATATCCATATACTCTCATAGTTTTAAAACAGGACTCCTCACTCTGGTGCAAGTCCCATAATAAACCAATGTACCTAAGTTGGCATGGTATCCACAAATGTTGGTGCATATCTAGCCAAAGAATCGAACCTTAAGGCATACTCTCTAACGGTCATCCTGCCCTATTTCAGGTGTAAAAAATGCTCAATTCTGATCTGTTGGATCTCTCGAGGAAAATAGTGGTCTATAAAGGCTCTAGAGAAGTTAGGCCATGTAGGTAGAGGCGCATCTCTGCCTCTGGACCTTTCCCAACTCTCGTACCACAAAACTGCTATTTCTCATAATCGAAACACTACTAGCTTAACTAACTCTGCGGATGAAGCACTCATGACCCTGAAGATCCTCTATAACTAATCTATGAAGTTCTGAGGGTCCTCTCTTCGGTCTATTCCTGTAAACAGTGGAGGACTCAAAGCAAGGAACTCACGAACTCTCGAACTTCCAGGCCCCTCAGTAGGCTCAGGAATAACTGGTACTACTGGCTGATGCTGAGCAGCCATCATTTGAGCCTACATATATACTGCACTCCTAACATCCTGATTTGAGGGTGTAGGAGGAATTGGAAGGGGTGTCGTCACTACTATTGCCTATGGAGGTTCCTAGTGCCCTGGAGAACGCTGAGGAGACCAAGAGGATGTCTCCCTTTTGTCCTCAAGCTAGGCTGTCCCCAACTGTGGCACCCTTATGGTACCCTCTCCTACTATGGTATCTAGCTCAAGACTAGTTGTAGTCTGCCTTATATCCCACATCTCTGTAGACAAAACAAATAAGCTTAGGAAATCAATCCTATATAACTCAGCTCTATAGCACGATCTGAGAAGGAGGGGTAACCATACTATCATGCCTCGTAGCCTTCTGCTTATAGAATGTGGTGCACAACACATTTATAAGTAAGACTCTATTAGACACGGATTGCAGATTCCCTAAGATACAACGTTGCTCTGATACCAAGTTTTTCATAACCCACCTGGGAGACATAACTGGCACCTCATACCAAACTGGACTTTGAACTAACCTAGCTGGACTTGTATACCTATGGTGCCTGCTAGCAGCACACAATCAAGGAAACAGACAGCTATGTCTCGACGGTAAACACAGCCCTTGGCCAACAAGGCCACAACATAAAACCTGCATAACATTAGCTAACCCAGTAGTTGCAATAATAATCTCATCCTATGAGGGCCGACAAGACCACCATGCTATCTAAATCACAACATAAGGAAAGTAGGCACACATTTATATAACCGACAAGGCCGCTATCAGCTAGTATCACTAGGCCCCACATGGCCAACAATGCACAACTAACCAAAAACCTATAGTCTGCAAGCCTCTAAAGAGTAAAATATTGGTTGGGATAGGGCCCCGGCCTACCCAAAAGCTATACAACAAAAGGTAGTCAAACGTCTAGCATCTGGCAACTCTAGAAGAAAGGAGCTAGCCTATCTACTAGATCTGAACATCTACTGAGAAGGTCTCGAACCTAGTCTGTCTGAACCTACAGGCAAGTATGCAGCACCCATGCATGGGCGCCAGTATGATATGTATCAAATATGTAAGGCAGTAAACGATAATTGAATGCAAATTGATAAGGAACTAAAAGTAATTAGTAATAAGGGCCAGAAGTTAACCTGAATAATTCGCAATATAAATGGTAGCTAATAGGTAAATACACAAACATGAACCTAACCTGGCGCCCATAAGCTTGAAAGGTACAAACAGCACAGAATAACCTACCTGGGCCCCCATAAGCCCCTCAACTACAAGCAATCCATACTCTTCCTATCATTACCACTATAAACCCATAAGAAAGTTGTAACTAAGGTATACTCAACCTTTGAAACTGTAACTGAGCCTTCTAAGATCCTTTGACTATGTTTGAGCTATCTTAGCTCCTATAACTGTATCTGAGCCATCTAGGCTCCTGTAACTGTATCTGAGCCATCTGGGCTCCTATAATTGTATTTGAGTTGTCTAGGCTCTTGTAGATGTATTAGAGTCATTTGGGCTCCTGTAACTGTATCTGAACTTAGCCCTTCTGGGCTCCTGTAACTGTATTTGATCTATCTAGGCTCCTGTAGTTGTATCTGAGCCGTCTGGGCTCCTGTAACTTTATTTGAACTTAGCCCTTCTTGGAAACACGTACGTGAGCATCTGTATGAGTAGCCAAAGTCATTGGCCCCACATCTATCAGCTGGAAAGATCATTCTATAAGGCATCATAATAGTCTATTAGATGACTAATGGATAGGGTGGTTTTGGGCGATACATATTACATTTCGAGGGTTGTAAGAAGCTATAAAGTCACTGGCAACATGAAATTTACCTAGCAAACTACCACCCAGTTCATCTAGCAACCCTGGTGCTATCAACTCGAAGGAAGGGCTATACTGACAAGATTCTAGCCCTATAGGCGTCAAGGTATGCCAACCACCTGTAGGAAAGCTCTTCTGTATATATAGGTGCCAAACCAGTAAATTATATCGCTCAGCTATGCCCTATGCTGCCCTTCTTCAACCAAGCATGCTCAACAGCTAACCAAAAGTCTTTATGGCTTTGGTACGACAGCAGCACACAGTACTAATCTTTCTAGATAATAAATAAACAAATAGGGAGTCCCTATATTGCTTATAGAAATAGTAAAAAATAAATATAACCTCTTCTCAACAAGGGATACTATGTGACGGTCTCAATTCATCTCATAGCATCTAATCAAAACATATACAATCAGAAGCTACTATAAAGGTATAAATCGTATCAACTATATGACGAGAATAACTTGTCGGAAGATATTAGCCTTAACATACATCAATTGTCGAATTCTACTCAATTAATGCCACTATAATTCAAGGATCGATAACTCCTCCAAATTGTAGCCCTTACATTGAGGGAATACGGACAACAACTTCATTTACCAAACGCAACAACCACAAGTCATAACACATTCAATTCGGCCAAAATATTACATATTTTCAAGAGTTTAGAAGGTAAAAATACGTACTTATCACTTGTAGACGTTTAGGACTCAATAAGAAATGATTCCTACAACTTATTTTCAAGGTCTAACCACGACTCTTGGTCAGGCCCATGGCCCTCCTCACTCAGGTCTTGCCAAACCATGCTGACCACGAGTCACCTCACGACTCATTCTCACTCTTCACGACCCACCTCACGGGTCGTTTTGTGACTTGGTGCGAATTTTCAATTTTTCTCCGTTTTACTTTCGGATATGATCCTTGGGTTCCCGGGGTATAACAATATCTCCCTCTTGGGAACATTCATCCTTGAATGTTAGAAACATGCAGAAAACTCAGAAACAAGCTTCACCATATACAATTACCGATTATTTAAGCTGAAAACTGACGGAATGACTACCTCCAAAAAGAACTACATAGCTGAATTGAATTCATACATCACATACATATACCATATCATAACACAAACTTGTACACATAAACTGAACATGAAAAGCTGATTAAAGGTTTAGGGAAAAACTGATACCTCAAGCTGAAACTGAGCCGGTAGGCAACAAATAAGGGTATTTAGCCATCATATCTGCTTCGGCTTCCCACATAGCTCCCTCAACATGCTGATTTCTCCATAATACTTCAACTGAAGCTACTTCTTTGATCCTCAACCTCTGAACATGACGATCCAAGATCTCCATCGAAATTTCCTCATAGCTGAGGCTATCCTTTACACCAACGCTGTCTACCGAGACTACTAAAGCTGGATCACCCAAGTACTTTTTCAAGAGCGATACATGAAACACGAGATGAACTGAAGCTAATTCTGAAGGCAAGTCCAACTCATACGCCACCTTACCAACTCTCTTCATAACCTGGTAAGGGCCAACGTAGCGAGGATTGAGTTTCTCTCTCTTTCCGAACCGCATGACTCCCTTCATTGGAGATACCTTTAGAAATACCCATTCGTCCACATTAAACTCCAGATTCCTTCTCCTCACATCAGCATATGATTTCTAACGACTCTGAGAGGTTTTTAATCGGTCTCTTATCAACTGGACCTTTACCATGGCCTTATGAACCGAATCTGGTCCTATCATGGCTGCCTCGCCAACCTCAAACCAACCGATGGGTGATCTACACCTTCGCCCGGAAAGAGACTCGAACGGTGCCATCTGGATACTGGAGTGATAACTGTTATTATAGGCGAACTCGATTAAGGGCAAGTTATCATACCAACTACCTTTAAAATCCATAACACATTCCCTCAACATATCCTCGAGGGTCTGATGCCTGGCCGCCTATTTGCGGATGGAAGGTTGTGCTGAGCTTAACTTTCATCCCAGGTCCTTTTTGAAAAGAACGCCAAAATTGAGAGGTAAACTGAGTACCTCAGTCTGAAATAATAGACAAGGGAACTCCATGAAGTCGAACCAACTCTCGAATATACAACTTGGCATAATCATCCACTGAATCCGTGGTCTTGATCGGTAGGAAGTGTGCTGCCTTACTTAACCTATCTCCCACCACCCAAACGGAGTCATAGTGTCAGCGAGTACGAGGTAGGCCTATAACAAAATTCATATTTATTTCCTCCCACTTCCAAGTGGGAATGCTAATATCCTGAAGTACATCTCCGACATTTAATGCTCGACCTTCACTTGCTGACAATTTGGACATTTAGCTATGAACTCCGCAATATCCTTCTTCATAGCATCCCACCAATAGATTTCTCACAAGCCCCGATACATCTTTGTGGATCCCAGGTGGACAGAATATCTAGTACCATGTGCCTCATGCAATATCCGAACTCTCAAATTATCAACGTCCGGAACACATAGTCGACCCTTGTATCGTAGCACACCATCTCCCCCCTGGGAGAAAACCTCCACCTCTTGACTCTGCACTGCTCCTTTCAGCTTTCTCAAGGTCGGATCCTCATCTTGCTTAGATTTGACATTGACCACAAATGACGATTCTGACCCATTCTTCACAATAACGCCGCCATCAGTCGAGTCGATCAATCTAACTCCCAATCTTGCA
The DNA here is from genome assembly GCA_018107945.1 of Datura stramonium. Taxonomy (NCBI): domain Eukaryota; kingdom Viridiplantae; phylum Streptophyta; class Magnoliopsida; order Solanales; family Solanaceae; genus Datura; species Datura stramonium. The sequence goes on along the minus strand of JACEIK010001492.1, from coordinate 149,698 downwards.
AGTCGATGGACATCTCTCACCAACTCCTTTTTTCTCTTGTCCATGTGGGACACACTCTCCATAGAGAGCCTACTAAGCGCATCCGCAACCACATTAGCCTTTCCCGGATGATAGAGGACACTCATGTCATAGTCCTTTAGTAACTCCAACCACCTCCTTTGCCTAAGATTTAGATCCTTCTGTGTGAACATATATTGCAAGATATTTTGATCCGTAAATACATCCATGTGGACCTCATATAAGTAATGCCTCCATATCTTCAATGCAAACACCACCGCGACCAACTCAAGATCATGGGTCGGGTAATTCTTTTCATGAACTATTAGCTATCTCGAGGCATATGCTATTACCTTCCCACGCTGCATCAACACACATCCAAGTCTGACTCTCGAAGCATCGCAATACACTACAAAGCCATCAATGCCCTCGGGTAGAATCAACACTAGTGCTGAAGTGAGTCGGGTCTTCAACTCTTGGAAGCTTTTCTCACAAGCATCTGACCATTGGAAGTTCACCTTTTTCCGAGTCAGCTTAGTCAAAGGTGCCGCGATAGATGAGAAACCCTCAACAAACCTCTGGTAGTAGCCAGCTAGACCCAAGAAACTTCGAATATTTGAAGGATTCACCGGTCTAGGCCAATTCTTCACCGCCTCTATTTTATGGGAATCTACCCTTATGCCTTCGCTTGATGCCACATGACCCAGAAATGCCACCTAGTCTAGCCAAAATTCACACTTGCTAAACTTTGCATATAGCTGATGATCCTTGAGGGTTTGCAGCACTATTCTCAAATTAGTGGCATGCTCCTCCTCACTCCGGGAATACATAAGAATGTCATCGATGAACACGATCACGAACATATCCAGATATGCCTTGAACACCCTATTCATTAAATCCATAAAATCTTCAAGGGCATTGGTTAGTCCAAAAGACATAACAACAAATTCGTAGTGACCATACCGAGTCCTGAAAGCGGTCTTCGGGATGTCACTCTCCCGAACTCTAAGTTGGTGATACCCAAACCTAAGATCAATCTTGGAAAAGCACTTGGCACCCTGAAGCTAGTCAAACAAATCATCGATCCTGGGTAAGGGGTACCTATTCTTGACAGTAACCATGTTCAATTACTGATAGTCAATACACATGCAAAGGGAACCGTCCTTCTTTCGAACAAATAGAACTGGTGCACCCCATGGAGACTAGCTCGGTCTAATGAAGCCCTTATCCAACAGATCCTTTAACTAATCCTTCAATTCCTTTAGTTCGATTGAGGCCATCCTGTAGGGAGGAATAGAGATAGGTTGCGTATCGTGCAATAAATCAATACTGAAATCAATTTCCTTCTCCGTAGGAACACTGGGAAAATCATCAGGAAACACCTCTGGATATTCGCACACCACCAGAATTGACTGAATAATCGGGGACTCGAACTCCATATCCTTAACCCTAACTAGGTGACACATGCAACCTTTAGAGATCATCTTCCTGGCCTTAAGATAGGAAATAAATCGACCTTCTGGTACCGTCGAACTGTCCTTCCACTCCAACACTAACTCACCCGAAAAATGAAATTCCGCCATACGGGTCCTACAATTAATCAAAGCGTAACATGCGAACAACCAATCCATGCCAAGAATAATGTCAAAGTCAGTCATGACTAACTCGACAAGTTCTGCGGAGGTAACCTTATGCAACACAGTGACAGGGCATTCTCTATATACTCGTCTAGCTATGACCGAATCGCCAACAAGGTCAAAATGGAAAATGGTTCTAACAAGGTCTCAGGACTAACTCCAAGGCTACTAGAAATGTAAGGAGTCATGAAAAACAAGGTAGCTCCCAGATCTAGCAAGGCATAAACATTAATATGAAAGACACGCAACATACCAGTGACCACATCTGGCGAAGTCTCCTGCTCTTGGCCCGAGGCGAGGGTATAGAATCGATTTTGGCACTGTCTGCCACCTCCACTAGTCGATGCTCCCTATGGAGTGGAATGGGCTTGAGCTGCTACTATCCTGGTGGCCTGTGCACGACCCCTATCATAATCCTATCTAGCATATAGGCATGCTCGGTGCATGTGCCTAGATCTACCACACCCATAGCAAACATCTGAACCGAGCAAGCACTCCTCGGCATGACTCCTGCCGTGCTTCCTGCAGGCTGGAGAGGTATACTTTAACTGGGTGCCCCTCTGATACCGCGACCCTGAAGCCCTGCTCCTCTGATTGCTCCTGGGCCTAGATGGAACACTAGATAATGATGGTGCTAGGGCTAGTTTCCTCTGCTGAAACTGTGGACAGTAGCCACCGCCGGACCACTGATGTGAAAACCCACAGTTGTCTGTCCGAGCCCTCTTTGCCTCCCTCTCCCTCGTATGAGCTGCCTCCATCTGCTGGGCGTACAACACTATGAAAGGAAATTCCATATCCTGGTGGATCATAGCAGTCCCACAATCCTTTTCTAAATAACCAGCCACACCATGAAATAATCGGCTCACCCGTTCCCTCTAATCCATCACTATCTCTGGGGCGTACTTTGACAAATGAGTGAACTCAAGTGAATACTCCAGAACTGTCATCTTTACCTGCTTGAGGTTCACAAACTCAGTTCCTTTCAACTCCCTCATCTCTCGAGGGAAGAACCTATCGAGAAAGGCCATGTGGAACTCATCCCAGCTGATAGGGCCTGCTCCTGTTGCCCTACTATCCTTCCATTGCTTGTACCAAATATGAGCGACCTCTTTTAGCTGATAAGAGGACAAGTCCACACACTCCCCATTTGTCACCCCTATAACCTGAGTGACCTTCAAGATCCCTTCAATAAACTCGTTTGGATCCTCGTCCACCTTTGACCCCGTAAACTCAGGAGGGTTCATCCTCAAGAAGTCTCTAATCTGAGTCGCCGCTACATTGCCATTTTGTGGGACCTGCGCAATAGCCTGCTAGTTGACCTGAGCGGTCAAGGTCTACGCCAACATCCGAATAGCCACCCGAAACTCAGCGTGGGCAGCTGGCTCTGGTGCCTGGGGCTCCTGAACAGGTGGGGCTTGCTAATGCCCAAGGTCATTGCCATCTCCGTGGCCTTCATCATTTTCATTCCTCCTTCTGTTCATTCTTCTAGGAGCCATAATTCTACAATTGCGAATCGCACGAATTAGAAGGATGGAGAGACTTTTCATCGCACGACATAGAACATGAGAGAAGGGAACATTTCCTAAACGTCTAGTAGCCTCTTCTTCATAACTGTGGTGTGCTTCACACCCATGAAAAAGACTCTACTTAACGCGGCTTTCAGACACCCTAGGACACTTCAAACCTATGGCTCTGATTCCAAGTTATTCACGACCCGAACGTACACGCGAATCGTAGACATGGGACAAGGGACCCCGAGAGACCCCAAGTCAACCCATGGCACATGCATACAACTAGTCTCATTCAAATAAGTAGAATGATAATCATAAAAACATAGCGGAAACGCAATTATAGCATAACATCAGGAAATACTGGACATATACATAGATGAGCACTACATTCTTGTCTGAAAGCCTCTAATACATAAGATGGGTTGATGGGACAACATCCCGAACTAACCCGACCAATACTGAAACATAAATAACATGAAAGTCTGTCAAACGGCCCTCAGAACATATGGACTCACCAATAAGCTGAAAGCGTAAGCTGAGATAGACTAAGAGTGAGGATGAGCCTGAAATCCGGACCCTGTATCATGAAACGATACAGCATAGAAAGTATGCGGTCAGTACCTGTAATGTATAGAGTATGTAGGGTAAATAAAACGAACATTTTAGAGTAAATAAAACTCATAAATAAATATAAGAGAAGGCCATCATGCTTACATCAAATCTTCGTAATAAAACATAAGGCTCAAGACTTTCAAATCATTCGTAGTCATTCATTGTCATAATCATAAGTAAACTTTATCAAAACATAACTTGAGCCACAACATAAACATAACAATTCATAAAACATGTGGAACAATGGGAGGACTCGTCATAACCGACACCATCATGGTAGAGCCTTTCATTATGCCCCACTATCTCGCTCAAGTGAGCAGAGCCGACCCTGGCTTGCCAGGAGAGGGTCATGCATTAAATGTGATATCACATTTGAGGGGATCATTATCAATACATCATATCATTTAGAAATCCACGGTGGCACGTGGTTATGAGACACCGGTGTAGTCCTTTGAATGCCGGGTCTCTCGGTGCTAGACATGGCTCCCGAAAACATGCATATAGGCTCATACATAAATCAATAACATCATGCATTAAGATTCATTGGCTAGAATATAACATTTATCACCATGGATCCCTTTTAAAACATGCTTAGCCAAGAATCATGGGCCCTTTTCATCGGCCAACATCATAAATCGATAAATCATGTAATTCACTTCATAAATCATAAATCATCTTCAACATGTGGGCATTTCCCAATACTTCATCGTATTCAATTCTTTCAAAATATTCTCATAAACATGGGAGTTTGGAATCATGTTTTTCCATCATCAATAAACTCAAAATATAGAGTATTCATCATAAATCATAATGTCATGCCCCGCCTTGGGGAGTATGACTGGCACCTGGTGCCCTATCAGGACCTGAACTGCTAGACTACTGAGCCTAAGCACATCTGGTGCCTGGATGGCTCTAACTCAAATTCATGGAATCGATGGGCTAAATAACGGCTGTAAATACAGCCTCCGGCCGACTGGGCCTATAGCCATCTGTCCTGTAATATCAGCTAACCAGAGTCACATTTATACAGGGAAACCTATGCGGGCCGACAAGGCCACCATGCTGTCTAGTTATCTCTAACTCAATATAATGAATACTGAACATCTACGTGACCGGCAAGGTCACCAC
>JACEIK010001492.1:125267-136305 GCA_018107945.1 Datura stramonium | reverse complement strand
ATGGAATGCGATTTATAAGTCGCATTTTTCCTTGCGACGCGCCGACTTGGCGCTTGTCCGATCTTTCCCCGGGCCTTTTTCTAGCATGTATGGCATTCTACAACTCTTAACCAACATGCGAATAGGTCATCTACATGTCAAGAATTTACGGGGTGTAACACATAACATCCATGAACATTCATCAAATGGGCATTTTCGATTTAAAAAATTGAAACATAATTTTAAAGAAAACAATGTAAAACCTGCCCATCATTCATAATTCAATAATTAAAACTCAATTAAATCAAACTCATAAAGATAAATCACATTTTCATGCTTTTGGGTAAAACCCCATGGAATTGAATAGGAGGATTCATGATTAAATTCAAAATTTTGGCATGGGTGTGGAATAATTTCATCCATTCTAAAATCCTAGATACCTGGAATGGATTGCTTTTGAGTTTTCTGGAATACCCACAAAGAAATTGATGAAAATTTTGGGAAGAAGACTTTGAATCTCCCAAAAATCTCTCTAAGCTTTTGCATGAGAATGGGCATGCATAAAGGACTTAACTCATCTTATCTCACTCAAAAAAAATCCAAAACGGCGTAGTTTAGGTCTTAGGAACTTAGGAACTTAGGAATTACAAAAACACCCTTATTAAAACGTAGGAAATTTCTGGTCGCCAGTCCCCACTAGGGACCTCACGGGTCATTGCCACAGGGCACGACTCGTGGCCATGTTCTGTTGAGTCCACCGTCCAAAACATCCAAGGGGACCCCATGGGTGACTTCACGAGTCGTGAGGTTAGACCACAACTCGTGGTCACCTTCCGTGGCCTACACTGCCCATCCCAACTTTCCAAACCTCCAAGGTAGACCACGGGTAACCTCACGAGTCGTGAGGTCTGACCAAGACTTGTGGTCAGCCCCTCGGCCTCCTCACTCAGGCCTTGCCAAACCATGCTGACCGCGAGCCACCTCACGACCCACCTCACGGGTCGTTTTGTGACCTGGTGCGAATTTTCAGTTTTTCTCCATTTTTACTTTCGGGTCTGATCCTTGGGTTCCCAGGGCATAACAATATGCTGAGAGTGTAAGTTTTTTGAATATTTCATGCTATTGTGTAGTTTCTAGAACTTGCCTGGTGTGTATACAAAGCAAAATGAAGGATTTCGATTATAGGAGATGATTTAGGCATTTCTTTGAATGAACCTAATTTTTATCCCTTGCTTTACCTACTTTGAATGTGTTATCCTAGTTAGCCCAATTGATCCTTTAGCCTATTGATTGCTAGCCACAAAATGAGCTTAATCCTTTCTTTTCATTAGCCTTGAATGTGATCCAAAACTCCTAAGTGCTTAAGTGAAAATGCAAAAGAGAGTTAAGGAGTGAGGAGTTGGAAGAAGAAAGAAAAGAGTAGTTGCGGGAGTTAAAGAAAATACTAGAGGTGCAGTTGTTTAAAAAGATGAATGAGAGTTAGTAGGGAGAAAAAGAAGAAAAGATTGGAAAAATTGCTCAAATACTCCTTACTAACAGCTTGAGTGTACAAAAGAGGAAATGGTGAAACAAAAGAGGAAAAGGGAGAGAAAAATAATAAAGGTGAAGTAAGAGGAGGGAAATTCATAAGGAAAGTGTGATGTATTAAAAGCGCTTAGGGAAGATAGTCACTATTACCGGCCGTAATAGTAAATACCCATCCCTTAGCTTACATTACAACCCATTAAATCCTACTTGATCTTACTTTCAAACATTCTTAAATTAGTGGAGTAAAACACTAAAGGCAAGCTTATGGGTCAATACNGTGAGATTGAGCTTATATCTTATTCATACACCCATGCATGTTATAATTTGAAAACATATGAGCGAAAATGGGTAACTCTCTTATGTGAGGGAACATGTTTGATGAAGGATAAAATTCATGTCGAAGTTCTTGATTAGTTAATTTGCATGAGTTTGTTGAGATTAAGAGTCAATTCTTGAGGCTAGGAATTCTTTACGTAGTTATATTGATTTTAATGGTTAGTTCTTGCATTCTCTATTTTTAACTTGCCATCTAAAATAATCGTTGAAGCCTTAGCTTGAATTGTTTTGCTTCAATTAGCTATGTGTGAGTCTTCATGTGCATGAGATGTAAAAGAGTTGTTCGAGGATGAACAAGGCTTTAAGTGTGGGGTAGTGATCTTGGGCTTAATTATGTACCCACGTGCTATTTTATAACTTACTTTAGTCAAGTTTGTCAATTTAATTAATTATATTCTCTTGTGATTTTTAATATTTATGTGCATAAACTAACCAAAATGATTAGGCATTGTTTTGTAGGTGTAAAATGCTTAGGAGAGAATAAGTATGATGGTTAAGGCTTAAGGAGGAAGCTCGGAACAAATTGCAAAAGAGTCGCACGATGTCGCACTAGGGTATGCACATGCCGAGCCACACAGCGTGCCATGCAGCACGGGCAGTGCACTGAGCAGCGTACCATGGAAAGGAAGCTACTCATCCAACAGTGTGTCACGGCAGGCACCTGCGCGCGCTAGGCATTCCATTCTAGTGAAGTTGTGTGACAGGCCCGCGCCATGGCCAAGCAGCCCCGTGATGAGTAGTGTGCCACGGCAGGCAACGAGCACGGCCTACCCATGCCAGTGCCAAACCAGTGTTGCTGCGCGTTTGCTCTATGTCACGGAGGAAAATTGGCGCGACCAGTTCCGTGACATGGAGGCAGTCCATGGCCGGCCAAAAAGTGCAATTTTTCATTTAGTATAAATTAAAACCTTAGCTCCAAAAATCATTTATCATGAAATATCTTTGGGAAACCGTAAAGGAGCAAAGGGAGAAGTGAAAAACTCTACCTAGGGTTCATTGTTTGGCCTTCTCTTTTAATTATTCTTGTAAGTACGTTTCTCTAATCATGCTTTTGAGTATTGGTATGAACATGAGTGGCTAAAACCCTTCCTCAAGGGTTGAAGCTACGTAGTATGATTGTAATTGCATGAATTCTTAGTTTGTTTGAGTTTTAGCTGTTGTTTTGTCTTACGTTCTTTATTATTAATGTTTTTATGCTTGATCACCATGAAAACAAACGCGTTAAACTTAGGTAGAGGCTCGAAAGAGTAACCCTAGGCTAGAACATGAGAATGTAGGGAGCAAGTTCTACCTTTACGATAGGATTCACGATTAGGATATAAATTATACCTAATTTTCCTTGCGTGGTTATTAAAAGGGGATGAGCTAGACACCTACTTAGAATTATCACATCACCACTCATAGAAGTAGTTGTGAAGCTAAATCAAGGTAAATGATTAGAGGTACGAAAGTCCATAATCAAGGGCACAAACTCCGTAAACCATGTCCATGTAATGAAATTGATAACAAATTAAGACGTCATATCCCCGCTCAACGATGTAGGTGTGAGACTATTTTTTTGTGTTTAGAGGCTCGAAAGATCATGAACATAGCATTTTAATTATGTGAGACAACAATTGAAGTTTTCATACTCAAATCATTGAGAATTATAAGCATTGCATGATTATTAGTCCTTAACTCTAGTTGCTTCTATTAATGTTTCCCGAGTATTTTGTGATCACCCTTAGACTTAATCAAAATTTCCCAAAAATTTCTATAATCAACACTTGTGAAGTTAATTTTAATACTTGAACTTGATAGTTTGCTGAATTGGTCCAATCCCTGTGGGTTTGGCATCTGGCTCTTATAAAGAGCCACTGTATTACTTGTACGACCGCGTGCGCTTGGGCACAACTGGTGACTCTACCAATTTTTGTTTTAGGTGTTCCCATAACTCTGACTTTCTCTCTGAAAATTTCCTACAAAGTTGACTAATTCTGGATTGGCCTCTCAAGAGTCTACATTGTGCCCATTATTACCACATATCTCACACCAGCTAGGAGCTTGCTGAATTGCATTAACTTGTCCCTGTGGCTGGTTCTTACTCAGTTTGCTAAACTGAGTCATCATCTGATGCTGCAGTGATGCTAACTGTGTTGCCAAGGCATTGCACTGTCTACCTCAATTAGCCATGCTTCTCTCTTTCCTGCCACTCTTGATTCCCTTGAGCAATTCTGTTTGGTAGAGTGTACAGCTCATCATATGTCTTCTCCAGTGCCTGCCCACTCGATGCAGAGTCTAACAAGATCTTCGTATGTGGGTCTAGACTCTACAAAAAGGTGTGAGATAACACCTCATTAGACTATTGGTGATGGGGGCAGTCTCTCAGCAATGACTTGAACCTCTCCTAAGCCAAGTATAAATTCTCCTCAAGCCGCTGCTTGAAACATAAGATTTCACTTCTGAGCTTGGCAGTCTTACCTGAAGGGAAGAATCTGATGAGGAACTTCCTTTCTAGGTCGTCCCAAGAAGTAATGGAATTTGATGGCTCTTTCTTTAACCACTTCTTCGTCTCTCCCAACAATGAAAATGAGAAGTGGGTGAATCGAACATAACCAGTTGACATTTCGGTGGAAGAAAAGTGTCATTGACCTCCAAGAAGTTATGTAAGTGTTGTTGTGGATCCTCATGTGTCACTCCAGTGAATTGACCACTAGAATGTAACAGCTGCACCATGTTCTGTTTAAGCTCAAAGTTTCCTCCAGGCTCCGATTTGCGGATACTGGAAGTCACATTTGTCGCTAGTTGGATTGCCATTTCGCAAACTGGTCGGGCTGCCATTTGCTCAGGCAACAACTCTGTCTACCCAACTAGAGGATTTTGTTGTATCTGCTCCTGTAACCATTTCAACTTCCACTCTAGAGCTTCTCTCTGGAGCACATGCAATTGGTCAGGCTCCAATAAAGGTTCCATCAACCCTCTATTCTTTGCCAGTTCTGCAAGGACAACCTGTTACCTGTAATAAAACAGACTAAGACAAAGTTTTTCAACACTTAAGAAAATAAAATTCATAGAAAAACTAAAAATTCACTAAATGCTGCCAGTCCCCGGCAACCACGCCAAAAATGTATTGTGCACGCGCAAGCGTACGCGATCGTACAACTAATATAGTGACTCTTGAAGAGCTGGATGTCGAACCCAAAGGGACTGGACTAATTCAGCGAATATTAAAGTTTCAAGTGCTATATTAAATTTCAAAAGTGTTGATTGTAGAGATTTTGGTTGTTTAAACTAAATCTAAGTGATGATCACAAAATACTCAAGAAACAATAATAAGAAACATCTAGAGTTAAGGCCTGACAATCATGCAATGCTACAATTCACAATGGTTCAACTATATGAAATTCAATTGTTGTCTCATAGAGTTAATATGCAGTGTTCATGGTCTTTCGAGCCTCTAAACACAACAAACTAGTCTCACACCTATATCATTGAGCGGGGATGTGATGTCCTAATTCGTGAGTAATTTAACACTATGGATGTGGTTAACGGGGTTTATGCCCTTGATTATGGACTTTCATACCTCTAATCATTTAACCTAACCTAGCTTCAAAACTACTTCGACAAGCGGTGATGTGAAAATTCTAAGTCGGTATCTAGATATCATCCCATTTAATTAACCAAGAAAGGCAAATTAGGTATAGTTTCTATCCAAACCGTGAATCCTATCATAAAGACAAGAACTTGCTCCCTGTAATCTTTAGTTATAACCTATGGTTACTCTTTCGAGATTTTGCCTAAGTTTAACAAGTTCGTTTCCATGGTGATCAAGCATAAAAACAACAATGATTAAGAATGCAAGTCAAAACAACAACTAAAACTCAAACCAAAGATGAAAACTGAGCAATTACATTCATATCATGTGGCCTCAACCCTAGAGGGAGGATTTTAGCCACTCATGTTCATATAATTACTTAAAAACATGTTTAAAGCAAAGTACTTACAAGAATGGTAAAAGAGAATGAAATTTTATGAACCTAGGTAGAGTTTCCTTCGTTCTCCCTTCTCTCCTTTCCATTTCTCCAAAAATATTTCGTGATATCTCAATAAAATAACCAAGTGTAATTTATACTAAGTGAAAAAAATACAAAAAATTAGCCTTGCCCAAACTGCCTCCATGACACGCCACTGGTCGCGCCAACCAGGCAGCATGGCACGGCTCCATCACGACAGGCTACTAGAATTTTATATCGGGTGGCCATGGCATTGGCGTCGCCTAGCGTGGCACGAAGAGCATCTCGCAGGAAGCCTCGCGTGGCACGGAGTCAACGTGCACCTCTGTTGTTTCTCGGTCGGATGGCATTGCTTCTTCGCGCGTAGATGCTGGGCGTGGCACAGCGCCTAGCACGCCTGCCTCATGACATGACATGGACCTTAGTGCGCAAGTTGTGCTGCGTGGCACGTTGCCCTATCTGGCAGCTTACATCTTATGCCATCTTCATGCGTCATCATATTAAGCTCATCCTTTGCATTTTTCACCTACAACCAAGGGTTAATCACATTGGTTAGTTTATGCACATAAATTTACAAAATCACATGAGAATGTGATTAATTAAATAGACAAACATGGCTAAAATTAAGTTATAAAGTAGCACTTTGGCATGTAAATATGCCCAAGATCACTACCCTTTTGAGCTAGATGACCTGGCGAAGCTGCCAATGTGGTGGACTAGGCCTTCCCCTGTCCTACTGACGGGCAATCTCTCAATATGTGACCCAGCTGGCCACTCCCAAAACAACCATCTTTGCCCAGACGGCACTTCCCTGGATGATTCCTGCCACGCTTAGACATGCTATAAAAGTGCGGCTACTGGAGACATGGCTCTAGGACTAGGAGCCTGATGTCCCACCTCTCCTATCCTTACGGGGCCTGGAAGATGGGGCACCGGATGAAGAAGGTGTTTGAGTCCTCTGCTGCTGCTGCTGCTGGGGGCAATTACCATCGCCTAACCTCTATTGGAAATATTCAGACTGACCTATCCTTGCCCACTTACTTTCCCTTTCGATATCCTTCAGTTTCTCCGTATCTATCTGCTGCGCATGGATGATGAGACTGGATATGTCTATTTATTTGATGAGAATAGCAGGTCTGCACTCCTTGACCACCAAGTCCGAGACTCCATTCACAAACTTGAGCATGTGAGCCCTCGACTCAGCTACCATTTACGGAGCATACCTCGACAGTTGTGTGAACTTTAATGTGTACTCCTATACTGTCATGTCGTTCTGCCTCATGTTTATAAAGTCAACAGCCTTAGCTTTCCTTAACTCCCGGGGAAAGAACCTGTCTAGGAATGTAGTCACAAACTCGTCCCATTCCATCAGACCTGTACCATTCTGCCTTCCCTCCTTCCAATGCTTATACCAAATCTGAGCCACCCCTTTTAACTAATAAGCAGCCAAATCTGCATTTTCTACAAAATTAACACCCATGATTTGGGTGATCTTCTACACCTCGTCAATAAACTCTTGCGAGACCTCATTAGTCTTAGACCCGTGAAATGTTGGGTGATTCATCCGAGTAAAATCCTATACTCTGACAACAGCTGCAGACCCATTAGTATTTACTTGTTCAACAACCTATAGGTTAACCTGGTTAGTCATTCCCTGAGCCATCATTTGAATACCAGCTTAAAACTATGCATGTGACACTTGATTGTCCTGAGGGGCTATTGGGGCTGGTGGGGCTGGCAGTTAGCATTGCCGGTCCTCCTTCTGTTTCCTCTCTTGGGAGGCATCATTAGCTGAAAAGGGTAAAGCATGAGTTAGGAGGACATTTTAGAGAACAACACTCTACGCATAATAGGAATTTTCAAGAAAAGGGAATGTTCCTAAAGTACCTCGCAGCCTCCCCCTCATAAGTGTGGTGTGCTTCACATCCATGAAAAGGACTCAACCCAATGCGGCTTTCATACATCCTAGAACACTCTAAACCTAATGCTCTGATACAAAGTTTTTCATGATCCGAGTTCACACTCTTGACGTAAAATGGTACTTAGGATCACAAGTGACCCCAAGAAAACCCATGGAAAAGCATACTTCTATTAAGACTAATATGTTGTAAAACAATATCAAGTGGAAGCTGACTAAAGAAACAAGTGAATACTGATTTATAACAAAAATATGAACAAACACTTAAAAACCCAAGCTAAATCTACAAATACTGTCTGAAAGCCTTATTTAAAGAACTTATGAGTTACTAGGACAAACCCCCAACTAACTCTAATATCTGGAAAACAAACTGAAAACCATAAACTAAAAGGGAAACTCTGGCCCTCGACAGATGAGGACTCAACGTTGGAAGCTGTTGAAGAATCGCCAAGAGGAACTAGCTGCGGTGCTAGGCTGGGCACCTGAGCCTATATTATAAAATGATATAGAACATAGAAATATGTGATTAGTACTTTGAATGTACTGAGTATGTGAGATGATACTAAAACATACATATATTGAATAATAGTAAGCTAAACTATAATACTACATGAATAGTTTGGAATCTGAAAGTCTGGACTGGACTGAGAACCATGACTGTAGTGGACTGAACTGTACTATGGGAGAGCCTATAACCAACATATAACCATGTGAGCTAGACGTGGAGTTTGATGTATAAACCCTATCAAAGAGATCCCATTGTGCCTTGCACAGTATAGTGGCTGAGCTGAATGATCACTGTCTAGGGCCTATTCGGGCTAATAACCTACGGTGGCACGTGTTTTGGGAACTTGGGTACGCTGAACCCAGGCCCTCTCGGTGCTATGTACTACTCCCATTGAAAACCTACTTATATCTAACTGTTTGGTAGCTCGAAACTGATGTCCTAGGACTAAGATAGAACTACTTAGCTAAAGTGTTCTGAGAGTCTAAGGATCTAAAAGAAACTGTGTTCTAAGACATGCCAGAGCTACTTTGTCTGAAAGTGTTGTGACAGTCTAAAGAATGACAATAATATTGATAAACTGATACTACTAAATTTAATAAGAGACTGACGAAGAGTCAAACTGATTAGGTGACATTTTTGAAGAATACTAAGTATATTCATTGTCTAAAAATAATAACTTTAAGTCAAATCATACACGCTAGGGATTCATGCTCAAGTAACATTTCATGGATAATATAGCATTCTAGACCAACTTTTAAAGCATGAAGAATCAACCCACATATCATAATAAACTAGGGAGAAGATCACATTATGAAATCTACATCAAAAACATAATAGTCATGTTCTAAGGTGATGAAAATTAGAAAGACAACTAGAGTTTAGGAACCGTCATAATTTATCTGAAAAAGCCCTAATTCATAACTCTTGCAGGGCTACAGTAGAAAAGGTTTCTGAGGGAAATTTTGGGCACAAGGATGGAAGAATCCCCTTGTTGAATTCCCACATACTTGAAGAAGAAAGTCCTTGAGAAGAAGCATTGAATTTCTGAACTGGAGGAAGAACTCTAGTTCATGCTAAGGAGAGATCTTGAGCTCTAACGTTATGTTCTTGAGAGGCTACATGAGAAATGGGGGAGAAGGATCGACTAACTCCCTATAACGCCTGAATATTTACCCCAAACGATGTAGTTTAGGCATTAAAAATAGTGGGAAGTTACAAAAATGCCCCTGGAAGAATGTCTAGAAAACTGCCCGTAACGACTCGACGGGTCACACAACGAGTCTTTGGTGGTGACCACGACTCGTTGGGACCAATTATTGGTCATAGGTCTGAAATTTTCCCTTCTCTAGAATTTTCATGATGGACGACACGATGACTTGTTGGTTGGTACAATGGGTCATTGTTTCTGCTGGTTTCCACTGTAGGAAATTCTAAATTTTTTATCTCAGCTTGATACCTCCACTTAACGAGTCACCTAACGATTCATTAGATTAATGGACGACTCATCACTTTGACTCATCATCACAATTGGGATTTCCATCCTTCCACCCTTCACAGACAATGACTCACTTGACAAATCATGAAGTAACACCATGACTCGTCCCTCAACTTGTTATGTTTCTAGGAAATCCCAACATTTTTCTAGCTAATGTACACACAACGGGCCACTTAATGACCCATCGGGTCATATAAAGAGGCACTCAACGACTCATTCTGTGATCTAGTGCAAATTTTTCTGCTTCTTTATTTTAGTTCTTGGGTCTAATCTTAGGGACTTTTGGAGTGTTACAGGATGATACGACGACGCATTGGTTGTCACAATGGGTCATTGTCACTATTCATTATCACTACTAAAATTCTAAACATTTTCTGGACTTGGCCAACGAACGAGAACAACGACTTATTTGATGGTACAATGGGTCATTGGTACCATTCGTTACTGGATGGGGTTTCTAACCCATTTCTGGATTTCCTTAAATGGCTCCCTATGAAGAGTCATTATACTAAACAATGACTCATTGTTTGGGAGAAGATTTTGATCACATTCTAGAATTGACAGGATGGGCAACACAGTGACTCATTGCCATCAACGACAGGTCATTGAACCGCCCATTGAATGTGAGGATAGAAAGCTGCAGGGCTGGAAATAACTAAGATAACGGTTCATTATTAGTGAAAATGACTCATTGATTGAGTCGTTCTGATATAAAAATTTTCTGGTTTTTCATTCCAAGTCGAGATTTAGTCTAAGAAACTTTTAGAGTGTTACATTTTTTCCTCTTTTTGATGTTTGTGAGTATCTCCTGTGTCTGATCGCGGGCAAAATAGTATGCCCAAGTGATACTTTATAACTTAGTTTTGCCTTGTTTATCTAGTTATTTATTGACAATTTCATGTGATTTTATATAAATGCGAATATATGTACTAACCAACATGATTAGTTCTTGTTTAGTAGGTTTCCATAAATTTGAGGAACTAATTTATAAGTTGGTGAAGTAGAGGAATGGAGTCGGGAGCAATTTGAGAAAGTCAGCAAGGAGCATTGCTTGGCAAGGCTGGCCGCGCCAGGCAGCGTGCCACGCTTTGCGTGTGCCGCGCCCAGCGTCGTGCCACGCCCATGCCAGGCGCGAGAGAAGGCAGGATGCAGGCAGGCGTCCTGCGCGCCAGCTCCGTGCCACGCCAGGCGAGCTGCGCGCCAGCACCATGCCATCGCTCGGCATGAGAAGCGTGTCACGTCGGCCAGCGCGGCGACCCTCGGCATCTTGGCATCCTGAGGCA
>JACEIK010001492.1:31062-56593 GCA_018107945.1 Datura stramonium | reverse complement strand
TATGTAATTCATAAATCATAAAAGCCCATTAGAAATTCATAAAATTTTCACAAGAATTGAATTAAAACCCCCAATGGATTTTTGATAGATTTTCATAAATCAATAGAGAATGGGTATGGGTGTGAACGGAAACACCCATTCGTAACCCTACATACCTGGGTAAGATCAGATTCTAAAGTTCTTGAATGCCCAAGGATGAATTGATAGGGAAAAGCTTGAGGAATAGCTTGATATCTCAAAATTTCTCTTAATATGCATGCATGGGAATGATCTATGCAATAGGGACTTAACCTATCTTAAAATTCCCAGAAAAATACATGAAGTTTAGGACCATAGGACTTTGGAATTACAGAAAATCCCTTACTTAAATCGCAGAGTTTTGCTGATTGCCAGCCCCCACAAGGGACTGGATGACTCGTCACCAGGGCCCATGACTCGTGAGGTACACTGCAAAAAATCACCAGGGGCCCCCACATAGGACACCACGAATCGTGGTGAGTGACCACGGCTCTTGGTCACCATCCGTGGCCTACACTACCCAACTATCCTTGCAATATTTCCAGTCCAGACCACGGGTGACTCCCCGAGTCATGTGGCCTGACCACGACTCGTGGTCATGCCCGTGGTGACCCTTCAAAACTTCATTCATTTCCCCTTGACCACGAGTCACCTCATGACTCGTGGTCCCTCTTCACGGATCACCTAACGACCTGTTCTGTGACCTGGTGAAGAATTTCAATTTTTCTCCGTTTAAACTCCTGGGTCTGATCCTTGTGTTTTCGGGGTATAACAATATCTCCCCCTTAGGAACATTCATTCTCGAATGTTAGAAACACAAAAAAAGCAGAAACATGCAATCATTATATGCAAATACTGATCATTTAAGATGAAAACTGATAGAATGACTACCTCCAAAAAGAATTACATAGCTGAACTGAATTCACACAACACATACATTTACAATAACATAAAAAAACTTGCACACGTGAACCAAACATGAAAGCTGATTAGAGTATTAAGGAAAAAACTAGTACCCCAAATGGAAACTGAGTTGGTAGGGAACAGGTGAGTGTATTTATCCATTATATCTACTTTGGCTTCCCACGTAGCACCCTCAACATGTTAATTTCTCTATAACACCTTTACTGATGCTATTTCTTTGTTTCTTAGACTCCGAACTTGAAGATCCAATATTTCAACTGAAATTTCCTCATAGCTGAGTCTATCTCTCACACCCACACTCTCCATCGGTACAACTAGAGCTAGATCACCCAAACACTTTTTCAAGGGCGGTACATGAAAGGCGGGATGAACTGAAGCTAATTCTGAAGGTAACTCTAACTCATAAGATACTATACCCACACATCTCACAATCCGGTATGGGCCACCATAGCAGGGAATGAGTTTCCCTTTCTTTCCAAATCTCATCACTCCCTTCATGGGAGATACCTCCAAAAACACCTAATCATCAACTTTGAACTCGAGCTCTCTTCTTCTCACATCCGCATAGGACTTTTGGCGACTTTGAGCCATTTTCAACCTTTCTCTTATCAACTAAACTTTCTCCATCGCCTCATGAACTGTGTCTAGCCCTATCATTTCTACCTCACCAACCTCAAACCATCCGATGGTCGATCTACATCTCCACCCATAGAGAGCCTCAAACGATGCCATTTGGATACTGGAGTGATAGCTATTATTGTAAGAAAACTTGAACAAGGGAAAGTGATCATCCCAACCACCTCTGAAGTCAATCATGAGTGCCCTCAACATGTCCTCGGGGGTCTAAATTATCCACTCTGCTTGACCATCCATTTGCAGGTGAAATGTTATGTTGAGTTTATCCCGAGTACCAAGCCCTTTTTGAAAAGACCGCCAAAGTTGAGAGGCAAATTGAGTACCTCGGTTTGAAATGATAGACAAGGGCACTCCATGCAATTGAAACAACTCTCGAATGTATAGCTTGGCATAATCCTCCGCTGAGTCTGTGGTTTTGACCGGTAGAAAATGAGCAGCTTCAGTTAGCATGTCTACCACCACCCATATAGAATCATACTGTCAGCGAGTACGAGGTACGATTGTAGTGAAATACATATTAATCTCTTCACATTTCCAAGTGGGAGTGCTAATATCCTGAAGTACACCTCCCGACCTTTGATGCTTGACCTTTACTTGCTAACAGTTCGGGCACTTGGGTACGAATTTTGCAATATCCTTCGTCATGTCGTTCCACTAATATATTTCCCGCAAATCATGATACTTCTTGGTGGCACCCGAATGTATAGAATACCTGGATCCATAGGCCTCATGCAATATCCGGCTCCTCAAATCATCAACATCTGCAACACATAGGCGACCCTTGTACCAAAGCACACCATCTCCCCCTTGGGAGAAGACCTCCACCTTCTGACTTTGAATGGCTTCTTTCAACTTTACCAAAATTAGATCCTAATCTTGTCTATCTTTCACATCCGTCACCAAGGACGATTCTGATCCGCTCTGGGAAACAACACCGCTATCAGTCAAGTCGACCAATCTAACTCCCAACCTTTCAAGTTGATCGACATCTATCACCAAATACTTCTTGTCCTTATCCACATGGGACACACTCTCCATAGAGAGCCTACTATGTGCATCCGCGATAACATTAGCCTTACCCGGATGGTAAAGGACACTCATATCGTAGTCCTTGAGTAGCTCCAACAACCTCCTTTGCGGTAGTTTGAGGTCCTTCTGTGTGAACACATATTGTAAGCTCTTGTGGTCTGTAAACACATCCGCATGGATCCCATACAAGTAATGTCGCCATATCTTCAATGCAAACACCACTGCGACCAATTCAAGATCGTCGGTAGGGTAATTCTTCTAATGGACTTTCAACTATGTAGAGGTATATGCTATCACTTTTCCTCGCTGCATCAATACACACCAGAGTCCAATTCTCTAAGCATCACTATACACCACAAAACCATCGGTACCCTCGAGTAGGGTTAACAACAGTGCGGTAGTAAGTCGAGTCTTCAACTCTTGGAAACTCTTCTCACAAGCCTCCGACTATTGGAACTTTACCTTTTTCTGAGTCAACTTGGTCAAAGGTGTTGCAATAGAAGAAAAACCTTCAACAAATCTCCGGTACTAGCCTTCTAGGCCTAATAAATTCTGAATAGCCAAAGGATTCACTGGTCTAGGCCAATTCTTCACTGCCTTGATTTTCTGAGAATCTACTTTTATCCTTCGCTTGATACCACATGGGCTAAAAATGCTACGAAGTTCAAACAAAACTCGCACTTTCTAAACTTTGGATACAATTGGAGATCCCTGAGTGTTTGAAGCACTACCCTCAAATGATCGGTATGGTCCTCCTCTCTTTGAGAGTATATAATGATGTCATCGATGAACACGATCACGAACATATCCAAATATGGCTTGAACACCCTGTTCATTAGGTCCATAAAAGCTGCAGAAGCATTCATTAGTCCAAAAGACATAACTACAAACTCATAATGACTATACCACATCCTCAAAGCTATTTTCGAGATGTCACTCTCCCGAACCCTGAGCTGGTGATACCCAGACCTGAGATCTATCGTGAAGAAAAACTTGGCACCTTGAAGTTGATCAAATGAGTCATCAATCCTAGGTAAAGGATATCTGTTCTTGATGGTGACCTTATATTACTGTCTATAATCAATACACATCCGGAGAGAACCATCTTTCTTCCGGACGAATAGGACTGGTGCACCCTATGGAGACTTACTCGATATAATAAAACCTATATCTAACAAGTCCTTCAACTGCTCCTTTAACTCCTTTAGCTCGACTGGAGCCATTCTATAAGGAGGGGTAGATATAGGTTGCATGTTGGATAGAAGGTCAATACCAAAATCAATCTCTCGCTCGGGAAGAACACCTAGCAAATCATCAGGAAAGACCTTTGGATACTTATGCACCACTAGAACTGACTGAATTATTGGGGTCTCGAACTCAACATTCTTAACCCAAACTAGATGATACATGCAATCCTTAGAGATCATCTTTATGGCCTTAAGATATGAAATAAATCGACCTGCTGGTATAGCAAAACTACCCTTCCACTCCAAAATTGATTCACCGGAAAAATGAAATTCCACCGCATGGGTTCTATAATTTACAGAAGCATAACACGCATACAACCAATCCATTCCAAGAATAATATCAAATTCAGTCATGGATAACTATACAAGGTCTGTGGACGTGACTTTATGTAATATAGTGACCGGGAATCCTCTATACACCCCCCTAGCTACAACCGAATCACCGACAAGAGTAGAAACTGCAAATGGTTCTGACAGAGTCTCTGGACTAAATCCAAAGCTACTAGCAACATAAGGAGTTACAAAAGAAAAATTAGCCCCCGGATCTAGCAAAGAATAAACATTAATATGAAAAAATAAACATTAATATGAAAAACTCGCAGCATTCTAGTTACTACATCTGGTGAAGTCTCCTTCTCCTGACGCGGGATGAGGGCATACTATTTGTTTTGGCGCTGTCGCCAACCCCACTAGAAGATGCTCCCTGTAGAGCTGAATATGTTGGAGCTGCTGCTGTCCTGGTGGTTTATGTACGACCCCTACCACCATCCTATCTAGCAAATGAACACACTCCCCGCATGTGGCCGGACCTACCACACCTAGAAAAAATATATGAGTCGAGCAAACACTCCCCGACATAACTCTTACCGTATTTTCCGCAGGCTAGGATGGTACGCTCTACCTGCGTGCCCCTCTAATCCCTCGATCCCAAAGATCTTCTCTTATGATCACCCTTGGGTCTAGATGGAACACTAACTGATGATGGTGCTGGAGCTAGTGACCTCTGCTGGAACTGAGGGAGGTGACCACTGCCGGATCTCTGATGAGTAAACCCATGGCTATCTGTCCGAGCCCTCTTTTCCTTCCTCTCCCTTGCATGAACCGCCTCCATCTGTTGGGCGTATAGCACTATGCCAGGAAAGTACATATCCTGATGAAGCATGGCAATCTTGCAATCCTTATCCATATAACCCGCTACTCTATGGACGAATCTACTCACCCGCATCCTCTGATCGACTACAAACTCTGGGGATATTTTGATAGGCTAGTTAACTCAAGGGAATACTATTGTACATTCATTCTCCCTTTCTTCAAATTAACGAACTCATCTGTCTTCAGACCCCTCATCTCATGAGGGAAGAACCGATCTAGAAATGCCACATGGAACTCTTCACAAGTGACCGGACCTGCTCCTGTGACCCCACTATCCTTCCATAGGCGAAAAAAGATATGTGCAACCCCTTTTAACATATAAGAGGCCAACTCGGCACACTCAACCCCATTCACCCCCATGACTTGGGTGATTTTTACAATCTCATCTACGAACTTATGTGGGTCCTCATCTACCTAGGACCCAAGGAACTCCGATGGGTTCATCCTCAAGAAGTCTCTCACAATAGCTGTCGTTGTAATCCCATTTTAAGGGTAATGCGCCACTGTCTGGTTATGAACCTGGGCAGTCATGGCCTGTACTAGCATCTAAATCGCTGCCCTAAACTCAGCGTGGGCAGCTGGCCTGGGGCATGCTCCTCGTGAGCAGGTGGGGCTTGCTGATGCCCGTCACCATTGACACCCTCGTGGTCCTTGCCATTGAAATTTTTTTCTAAAATTCACTATGTCTGAGGCATGATTCTTCAAACGTGAATAACACGAATTATAAGGATAGAAAAGGCTTTTCATCGAATAACATAGATCATGAAAGAAGGGAAAATTTCCTAAGCTTCTCGTAGCCTCTTCGTCATAAGTGTGGTGTGCTTCACACCCATGAAAAAGACTCTACTTAATGCCTATTTCAGACACCCTAGGATACTTCAAACCTATTGCTTTGATACCAAGTTTGTCATGACCCGAATGTAGACCGGAATCGTAACAGGGGACAAGGAACCCTGAGAGGCCCCAAGTCGACCCATGGAATAAGCATACATCTAACTTCATTCCCTTTAAGTGGAAAACCAAACGTAAGGCATAGAGGAAACGTAAACATATCATAGCATAGCATAACATAGGGAGTCATTGGATATACACGCAAGTTGAGTACTACATACTATTTGAAAGCCTCTACTGCATATGATGGGTTGATGGGACAACACCCCCAACTAACCCTGCCAAGTACTGAAACATAAATAACATAAATGTCTGTCAAACGGTCCTCGGAGCATGAGGACTCACCAATAAGCTGATGGTGAACTCTGAGTTGATCTATGGATTAGGATTAACTTGAAAGCCGGGCCCTATATCATGAAACGATACAACATAAAAAGTGTGTGGTCAGTACGTAGAATTTACCGAGTATGCAAGGTAAGTAAACGGACATTTAAAATACATGAGAACTCATAAAACATCATAAGAGTGGGACATCATGCTTATATCATAAACATCACAACATAACGTAAGGCTCAAGGTTTTCCAAATCATTCATAAACCATTCATTTTAATAATCATAAGAGAAAATTTATAAAATCATCACTTGAGCCAATATCATGAACATAACAATGCATAAAGACATGCGAAACAATGGGAGGACTCGCCATAACTGACACCATCATGGTAGAGCCTTTCATGATGCCCCAACTATCTCACTCAAGTGGGCAGAGTCAACCCTGGCTTGCCAAGAGAGGGACATGCATTATGTGATATCACAAAAAGAAGGGATCATTATCATTATAATGTATCATTGTAAGCCCACAGTGGCACGTGGTTATGAGACAACGACGTAGTACTTTGAACACAGGGCTGCTCGGTGCTAGATACGGCTCCCAAAAACATGCATATAGGCTCATATGTAAATTAATAACACATTCATTAAGATTAATGGATAAAATAAACATTCATCATTTAGTGATCCCTATTAAAACATGATTAGCCAAGAATTAAAGGCCCTTTAGTCGGCCAACATCATAAATTGATAAATCATGAGATCCATTTTATATATCATAAATCATTCATCATCATGTGGGAATTTCACAATACTTTACCATGTTTTACCATGCTCAATTCATTCAATAACATGCTTATAACATGGGCAACTTGAAACATGCTTTTCATCATCAATAGTTCATAAATTATAGGGCCCATGCATACTTTATATCATGCATATAACTTGTAGCCATCAAATCATGCTGGGTATTTGAGTAAATCCATATTCCAAATCATAAATCAGGTTGGGTTCGTAAATATCAACAATCAAAGAGAAGATCATGAATTGATTCATCATAGATCATGCATATTTGGGCTTATTTGAGTAGAAATCGAAATTAATTATTTTATAAGCAAAATAAATTATAAAATATGATCAAAATCCATAAAATATGATGTAACTCATAAATCATAAAAGCCCATTAGCCCATTCAATCTTGATAACTCTAATTTATGTTTTNATCAAAATCCATAAAATATGATGTAACTCATAAATCATAAAAGCCCATTAGCAATACATAAAATTTTCACAAGAATTGAATTAAAACCCCAATAGATTTTTTATAGATTTTCAAAAATCAATAAAGAATGGGCATGTGTGTGAACGGAAACACCCATTTGTAATCCTACATACCTGGGTAAGATTAGATTCTAATGTTCTTGAATGCCCAAGGATAAATTGATAGGAAAAAGCTTGTGTAATAATTTAATCTCTCAAAATTTCTCTTAATATGCATGCATGGGAATGATCTATGCAACAGGGACTTAACCTATCTTAAAATACCTAGAAAAATACATGAAACGACATATTTTAGGACCCTAGGACTTAGGAAATGGTCAATCAAATTCAACCTTACAGAATTAAGAATTAGAGATGTTCCTCTTGATTGATTAGAAAACCCCAAATTAAATCGCGGAATTTTGCTGACTGTCAGTCCCTACGAGGGACTAGACGACTCGTCACTAGGGCCCACGCTCGTGGCCTTGAGTCATGAAGTAAACTTCCAAAAATCACCATGGGACCCCACGGAGTGACTGTGGCCTACATTTCCCAACTTCCTTGCAACATTTCTAGTCCAGACCACGAGTGACTTCACGACTCGTGTGGCCTGACAAAAACTCGTGGTTATGCCCGTGGTGACCCTTCAAAACTTGATTCATTTCCCCTTGACCACGAGTCACCTCACGACTTGTGGTCCCTCCTCATGGGTCACCTAATGACCCCTTTTGTGACTTGGTGCAGAATTTTAGTTCTTCTCCGTTTCAACTCCCGGGTCTGATCCTTGGGTTTCTAGGGTATAACACCCACACTTAGCCTCTAACAACACACTAACCTTACAAAGGCCTTGGTAGTGTGTGGATGGGTTGATCTCTTCATAAACTCTGAAGAGCTCTTCTTCATATCGACCCTCATTTTAAGGGTCCCTGTTCTTACATTTATAATTTCTCCTCCAGTGGCCAAGAATGGCCGTCCCAAGATCAGGGGTGTATCATCAACTTAAAAGTTGAGAATGATGAAATCAGCGGGTATAATGAACTTATCCACTTTGATGAGAAGGTCCTCAATCATTCCATCTAGTTCACGTAGTTAAATAGCCAAAAAGTTGTTGCGCTCCAGCACGCGCGCAAGTGTACGCGGTCGTACAAGTAATACAGTGGCCCTTTTCCAGAGATGGATGTCGAACCATAGGGACTGGACTAACTCAGCGAATTATCAAGTTCAAGTGTAAAGTAAACCTTCACAAGTGTTGATTATAGAAATTTTGAAAAGTTCTAATAAAATCTAGGAGTCATCACAAAATAATGGAGAAACAATACAAGAAGCAACTAGAGTTAAAGCCTAATAATCATGCAATGCTACAATTCACATTGGTTCGCGTATGAAAGTTTCAGTTGTTGTCTCATAGAGTTACAATGCGATGTTCGTGGTATTTTGAGCCTCTAAACATGACAATCTAGTCTCGCACCTACATCGTTGACTGCGGATGTGACGTCCTAATTCGTGAGAAATTTAACTATGTGGACGTGGTTTATGGAGTTTATGCCCTTGATTATGGACTTTCATACCTCTAATCATTTAACCTGACTTAGCTTCATAACTACTTTTACGAGCAGTGATGTGAAAATTCTAAGTTAGTGTCTAGCTCATCCCATTTTAGTAACCAAGAAAGGAAAATTAGGTATAATTTCTATCCTAACCGCTAATCTGCAATACCCCAAAAGTGCTTAGGAGTAGACCCAAGAAGCTAAAATGCAAAATTGCTAAAAGTTGGGAAAAAGGTTGCAGAACAACAGGTACCACGACCCGTGGTAAGTAACCACAGGCCGTCGTTTGTGGTCGTGGGTTCAGGAGCTCAGATGTTAGAGGGAAACAACGGTTGATTCGACTACCCGTTGTAAGAAACAACGAGCCGTTGTGAGACTCATACTATGGAAGTGACGAGTTTCAAAAGAAGGAAACGACGACCAAAGGAACGGTCTGTTGAAGCTTAGGACAATCCATCCTGTGTGTCTGTGGTACGATTCCGAGAATGGGCTTTCAGCAGTGTTTTCAATGAAGAGATAGGACGGGCCGTGGGTTGTTTCCATGACCCGTTGATACCACTCATGGGTTCCATCCGGCCAGATTTCAGGGCAAGTTCATTAAGGGTATTTTTGACTTTTCCACACTTTTAGACCCTAAACTATGTCGTTTTGGATATTTTCTAAGTGTGATAAGATGAGTTAAGTCCTTTATTCATGCCCATTCTCATGCAAGAACTTTAGAGAGATTTTTTGGAGATTCAAGGTCTTCTTCACCAAGTTTCCATCAATTTATTTGTGGGTATGAAAGGAACTTTGAGTCAATCCATTTTCAGGTATGTAGGGTTTTAATGGGTATCTTCTTTCCACACCCATGCCCAATTCCTATCAATTAGTGTTAATTATGAATAATCAATTATGGGGTTTTGATCAATTGCATGATTCTTATATCTATACTCATGGGTATGAATAGATTGAGTTGATATTGATGATTTACGAAGCTTGGGCAGATTCTAACTTGTTTCTCTTATAAAAACTTTTTTTCTAAAAATTGAATCTAAAACACCCATGGGTGAAGAGTTCATAAAAGAGGTGATTTATGGTATATGTGTGATAATGATGAAGTTGGTGATGAAAAACATGTTTCTAAAGTTACCCATGATTATGATGTTGTTTTCAAAAATAAGAATGTGTAGATCCTAGTATGATAAAGCTTTGAACAATGCCCACATGTTGATTAAAGCGATGATTTTCCCAACATAAGCTTACCACATTGTTTAAAGAGAAATTTCCGAATTCTTATTATAAATTCTATCTTGTGGTATGTCGAGTAAATATTTCTACATGTAGCTTACCACATGATTTGGAGTGGATGCTCCCACCTATGATTGAGCTTGTGGTATGTTTCCAAATAAAGCTTCTCATACACGTGAATTTATAATTGTGATGTATGGCATTATTAAGCTTTGTCAAAGGACAATGTTGAGCTTCATTTTCATATGACGTCCAGTCTATGCATGATTTCATTAATGAGTCTTGTCAATAGGCAATGTTGAGCTTCATTTCGTATGATGTTGAGTCATGCATGATTTCATGTTGAGCTTCGTCTATTGATGATGTTGAGCTTCGTTATATACGATGTAGAGCATTACATGTTTTTGGGAGAAGAGTCTAGCACCGAGCGGGTTAAGGGTCGACTACCCTATGCCCCAGAACTACGCGCCAACGTAGGTTGATACTTGTAAATTATTAGGCCCTCCCTTGTGAGCTATCCCCGACTGATTGTCCCTTGAGCTTGATATCGATATCTTGGTAGCGCCCATCGACCTGACAAGGTTATGGACGGCTCTTCCCACTTGAGTGTGATAGTTGGGACCAGGTGAGCTCTATCGTGGTATGTCGGTTATGTCACGAGTCTCCCATTGTCCATATCATTCAAATTACATATTCACTATTCATGATGATTAGTTATGCATGCATGTACAAGATGTAAGGCTTGACTCATGGTTTTGATTTTCATATAAAAGTCATGTTTCAGCTTGAGTCGTTGGAGTCAGTCATGATGTTCTAAAGCCATGCATGATCATGTATAATATGAGTATAATTTCATAATGAATTCATGTAGTCTTCTTCTTATCCTTAAAAGTTTATGATATATGTATGACTTGCTTAAATGGATTTATATTACCTTGCGATTTTACTTACCTTGCATACTCGGTACATTCCACGTACTGACCGCATACTTTCTATGTTGTATCGTTTCATGATATAGGGTCCAAATCTCAGGCTCATCCTCATCCTTAGTCCCTTTCTGCTAATGATATCAACTCATTGGTGAGTCCTCATGTTCCGAGGGCCGTTTGATAGACCTTTATGTTATCTTGAGTTAGTTGGGGATGTTGTCCCATCAATCTTTGGTATGTCGTAGAGGCTTTCAGACTAGTATGTAGTACTCAACTTTTGTATACGTCTTGTATTCCTTGATGCTATGCTATGGTTATGTTTCCTCTATGTTGATATGATTATCATTCTCCTATTTAAATGAGAAGAGTTGTATGCATGAGCCATGGGTCGACTTGGGTTCCCTCGGGGTCCCTTGTCCCGTGTTTATGATCCGGGCCTCCATTTGGGTCGTGACAAACTTGGTATCAGAGCCATATGTTTGATGTGTCCTAGGCAGTCTGAAAGTTGTGTTAGGTAGAGTCTTTTTCATGGGTGTGAAGCGCACCACACTTATGAGGAAGAGGCTACTAAATCTTTTAGGAATGTTCCCTTCTTTCATGATCTATTTCGTGCGATGAGAAGCCTTTCTATCCTTCTATTTCGTGCTATTCACGATTGAAAAATCATGGCTCATCGAAGGATGAATGGAGGTGGTGAGGGCCGTGAGTATGGAAACGGTAATGAGCATCAACTAGCCCCACCAGTTCAGGAGCCTCAGGCACTAGAGCTAGCTGCTCATGTTGAGTTCTGAGCTGCCATTCAGATGCTTTTGCAGGCCTTTACCGCTCAGGTCAATCAGCACACCGTTTCGCATATTCCACAAAATGGCAATGCGGTAGCAACCAGAGTCAGGGACTTCTTGAGAATGAACCCGCCGGAGTTTCTAAGGTCAAAGGTAGATGAGGATCCGCATGATTTCATTGATGAGATAGTAAAGATCACCCAGGTTATGGGGGTGAGTTGTGTTGAGTGCACAGAGTTGGCCTCCTACCAGTTGAAGGGGGTTGTGCATATTTGGTAGCACCAGTGGAAGGGCAGCAGGGTCGCTCGAGTAGGTCCGATCACATGGGAGGAGTTTTAGGTTGCATTCCTCGATCGGTTCTTCCCTCGAGAGATGAGGAAGTTGAAAGCAGCTGAATTTTTGAATTTGAGGTAAGGTAGGATGACTGTTTAGGAGTACACCCTTGAGTTCACCCACCTATCTAAGTATGCCCTATAGTTAGTGTCCTACCAACGGGCGCAGGTGAGAAGATTTGTGCATGGTATAGTAGTATATTTGGACAAGGACTGCAGGAAAACAATGCTCCATCATCACATGGACTTCCCTCACATTGTGTTGTATGCTAAGCAGATGGAGGTGGCACATTCGAGGGAGGGGAGGCTAAGAAGGATAGGACCAAGGACCACAGGTTCACTCAGCAGAGGTCCAATGGTGGGAATCCACAGCAGACCCACCAAAAATCATCAGCCACAACATCTTTAGCATTAACTATGCCATCAAGGCCCCAACATGATCAAAGTGTGGCGAGTGTCAGGCTCGAGAGTCATAGCAGTAGACCCACAGATTCCAAAATTCCAGCTTCCCGCATATGTGGCTGACGGCACACGGGCCAGTGCTTAGCAGGATTAGGAGCTTGTTTTGGATCTGGGCAGCCTGGACATATGCTCAGAGATTGTCCGGTTGCGAGGCAGGATCAGGTTGGGGGCTGGGGCCCAGCTTCTAGTTCTGCAGCCCCACCCCCACGCACAACACATCAAGGGGCATCTACTAGAATAGCTGGCGGGCAACTCCACAACAAATTATATGCCTTAGCCAATCCTTAGGAAAAGGAGGCCTCACTAGATGTAGTCACCGATATGTTGAGAGTCTTTTATGCTGACGTATATGCGTTGCTAGATTCGGGGGCTACCCAATATTTCATGACACCATATGTAGCCAGTAGCTTCGGTGTGAGTCCCGATGTCTTATCAGAGCCTTTCTCAGTTTCTGCTCTAATAGGTGATCTAGTTATAGCTAGACGGGTGCATAGAGATTGCCCAGTCTCATCATACTTGATAGAGTTAGCCATTATCAATTTTGATGTTATTCTCGACAAGGATTGGCTATTTGCATTCTATGCTTCAGTTAATTGTAGGACCCAGTCAGTAGAGTTCAGGTTTCCAGGTGAACCAGTCTTAGAATGGGAGGGTAGTTCAGTTGTGATTGCAGGTCAATTTATTTCCTACCTTAAGGACAAAATGATGATTTCTAAGGGTTGTTTGTACCATCTAGTTAGGGTTAAGGACATGGAGTCCGAAACCCCGACTATCTAGTTTGTATCACTAGTACGTGAGTATCCAGAGGTCTTCCCTGATGATTTTGCAGGTGTCCCTCCCGAGCAGGAGATTTATTTCGGTATAGATCTTCTTCCCGACACATAACCTATATCTATTCTGCCATACAAAATGGCCCCAGCCGAACTAAAAGAGTTGAAGGATCAGTTGAAAGATCTGTTAGATAAAGGCTTTATTAGGCCGAGAAAATCTCCATGGGGCACACCAGTGTTGTTTGTCCGGAAGAAGGATGGTTCGCTTCGGATGTGCATTGATTATCAATAGTTGAACAAGGTTGTCGTAAAGAACAGATACCCATTACCCAAGATCAATGATTTGTTTGACCAGCTTCAGGGTGCCAAGTGTTTCTCCAAGATTGATCTCAGATCCAGGTATCACCAACTCAGGGTTCGGGAGAGTGACATTCTGAAACCGCCTTCAGGACACGGTATGGTCACTAAGAATTTGTTGTTATGTCTTTTGGACTAATGAATGCCCCTGCAGCTTTTATAGATCTAATGAACTTGGTGTTCAAGGCATATTTGGACATGTTCGTGATTGTGTTCAATGATGACATCCTTATATATACTCAAAGCAAGGAGAAGCATGTCGCTGACTTGAGGATAGTGCTTCAGACCCTCATGGATCATCAGTTGTATGCAAAGTTCAACAAATGTGAGTTTTTGTTGGAATTAGTAGCATTTCTAGGCCATGTGGTAAAAGATGAGGGCATAAAAGTAGACTCTCAGAAGATCGAGGCAGTAAAGAACTGGCCTAGATCGGTGAACCCATCAGATATTAGGAGCTTTTTGGGCCTAGCAGGTTACTATTGGAGATTCGTGGAGGGTTTTTCATCTATTGCCGCACCATTGACCAAGTTAACTCAGAAGAAGGTGAAGTTTCAATGGTCGGAGGCTTGTGAGAGAATCTTCCAAGAGTTGAGGACCCGAGTCACTTCACCCCCAGTGCTGACTCTACTCGAGGGGGCGGATGGCTTTGTAGTGTATTGTGATGCTTCGCAAGTTGGACTCCGATGTGTGTTGATGCAACATGGGAAAGTGATAGCATATTCCTTGAGAAAGTTGAAAGTTCATGAAAAGAATTAACCGACCCATGACCTTGACTTGGTCGCGGTGGTGTTTGCATTGAAGATATGGCGGCATTACTTGTATGGGGTCCACGTGGATGTATTCACCGATCACAAGAGCTTGCAATTTTTGTTCTCACAGAAAGATCTAAATCTTCAACAAAGGAGGTGGTTGGAGTTATTGAAGGACTACGACGTGAGTTTTATCTACCACCCAAGCAAGGCTAATGTGGTTGCGGATGCACATAGTAGGCTCTCTATGTAGAGTGTATCCAATGTGGATGAGGGAAAGAAGGAGTTTGTGAAGGATGTCCACCGAATTGCCAGGCTAGGAGTTAGATTGATCAATTCGACCGATGGCGGCATTGTTATGCAAAATGGGTCAGAATCGTCTTTGGTGGTTGATGTTAGATCCAGGCAAGATGAGGATCCAATTTTGAAGAAGTTGAAGGAGGCAGTGCAGAGTCAAAAGGTGGAGGTTTTCATCCAAGGGGGAGATGGCGCGCTACGATACCAGGGTCATCTATTTGTCCCAGATGTTGATGATTTGAGAGTTCGAATATTGCATTAGGCACATGGTACCAAATATTCTATTCATCCAGGATCCACAAAAATGTATCAGGACTTGTGGGAAATCTATTGGTAGGATGGTGTGAAGAAGGATATTGTAGAGTTCGTAGCAAAATGTCCGAACTGCCAGCAAGTGAAGGTCGAGCATCAAAGGCCGGGAGGTGTACTTCCAGATATCAGAATTCCCACTTGGAAGTTGGAAGAGATTAATATGGATTTCTTTACAGGACTACTCGTACTCGCCGACACTATGACTCCATTTGGGTGGTGGTAGATAGGTTAACTAAGGCGGCGCACTTCCTATCGGTCAAGACAATGGATTCGAGGATGATTATGCTAAGTTGTATATTCGGGAGTTGGTTTGACTTAATGGGGTGCCCTTGTCCATTATTTCAGACCGAGATACTCAGTTTACTTCTCAATTCTGGCATTCTTATCAAAAGGGAATTGGGACACAAGTTAAGCTCGGCACAGCCTTCCATCCGCAAACGAATGGCCAGGCAGAGCGTACAATTCAAACTCTTGAGGACATGTTGAGAGCTTGTGTAGTGGACTTTAAAGGTAGTTGGGATGATCACTTACCCTTAATTGAGTTTGCTTACAATAACAACTATCACTCAAGTATCGAAATGGCACCGTTCGAGGCTCTTTATGGGAAGAGGTGTAGATCACCCATTGGATGGTTTGAAGTTGGTGAGGCAGCCATGATAGGGCCTGATTCGGTTCATGAGGCCAATGTAAAAGTTCAGTTGGTAAGGGACAAGCTGAAGACCGCTCAAAGTCGTCAGAAATCATATGCTGATGTGAGGAGAAGAGATTTGGAATTTGAGGTGGACGATTGGGTATTTTTTAAGGTATCTCCCAAGAAGGGAGTCATGCAGTTCGGAAATAAAGGGAAACTCAGTCCCTAATATATAGTTCCCTACTGGGTTGTGAGGAGAGTTGGTAAAGTAGCTTATGATTTGGACTTTCCATCGGAGTTGTCCTCAGTTCATCCCATTTTTCATGTATCACTTTTCAAGAAGTGTTTAGGTGATCCAGCCTTGGTAGTTTCGGTAGACAACATTGTAGTGAAAGACAGCCTCAATTATGAAAAAATTCCCATTGAAATCTTGGATCGTCAGGTTCGGAAGTTGAGAAACAAAGAAGTAGCTTAAGTTAAGGTCTTATGGAGAAGTCAGCATGTTGAGGGAGCTACGTGGGAAGCTGAAGCAGATATGATGGCCAAAATATCGATATTTATTTTATATCGGCTCAGTTTCATCTTGAGGTATCAGTTTTGCACTCAGACTCTATTTAGTCTCCATGTTTAAATTATGTGCACAAGTTTCTTTTATGCATATGGGTGTGTGTATGATTGGTGAATTCAGTTCAGTTGTGTGTTTTGAATTGGAGGTAGTCATTCTGTCAGTTTTCGGTAAAAAGTGAACAGTTTTGAATATGATAAATTGTATGTTTCTATTTGTTTCTTGTTTCCTACATTGGAGGACAAATGTTCCCAAGGGGGAAATATTGTAATACACCAGAAGTGCTTAGGAGTAGACTTGGGAAGCTAAAATGGAAAACTGCTCAAAGTTGGGAAAAAGGTTGCAGAAGGATAGGTACCGCGACCCGTGGTAAGTAACCACAGGCCGTTGTTTGTGGTCTTGGGTTCAGGAGCTATGATTTCAAGGGGAAACAACGGTTGATTCGACGACCCTTTGTAAGAAACAACGAGCCATTGAGAGACTCGTGGAATCGGAGTGCAAAGTTTCAGAAGAAGGAAACGATGACAAAAGGAATGGTCTGCTGAAGCTTAGGACGATGCATCCTGTGTGTCCGTGGTACAATTCCGAGAATAGGCTTTCATCAGTGTTTTCAACAAAGAGATAGGACGGTCCGTGGGTTGTTTCCACGATCGTTGATACCACTTGTGGGTTCCATCCGGCCAGATTGTAGGGAAAGTTCATTAAGGGTATTTTGACATTTCCACGCCTTTAGACCCTAAACTAAGTCGTTTTGGATATTTTCTGAGACTGATAAGATGACTTAAGTCCTTTATGCATGTCCATTCTCATGGAAGAACTTTAGAGAGATTTTTGGGAGATTCAAGGTCTTCTTCCCCGAATTTCCATAAATTTCTTTGTGGGTATCCAAGGAACTTTGGGTCAATTCATTTTCAGGTATGTAGGGTTTTAATGGGTGTCTTCCATCCACACCCATGCCCAATTCCTATCAATTAGTGTTAAATTATGAATAATCAATTATGGGATTTTGATCAATTGCATGATTATTAATCTCTATTCATGGGTATGATTAGATTGAGCTGATATTGATGATTTATGAAGCTGGGCGGATTCTAACTTGTTTCTCTTATAAAAATTATTTTTTTCCTAAAATTGAATCTAAAATTCCCATGAGAGAAGAGTTCATAAAAGAGGTGATTTATGGTAAATGTGTGGTGGTGATGAAGTTGATAATGAAAATAATGTTTCTAAAACTACCCATGATTTTGATGTTGTTTCCTAAATGAATCAATTGGATTCTAGAATGATAGAGCTTTGGGTAATGCCCACATGTTGATTAAAGTGATGATTTTCCTGACATAAGCTTATCACATTGTTTAAAGTGAAATTTTCCAATTCTTATTATAAATTCTAGCTTGTGGTATGTCGAGTAAATATTTCTACATGTATCTTACCACATGATTTGGAGTAGATGCCCCCACCTATGATTGAGCTTGTGGTATGTTTCGAAATAAAGCTTCTCATATGCATGAATTTATAATTGAGATGTATGGCATTATTGAGATTTGTCGAAGGACAATGTTGAGCTTCATTTTCATATGATATCCAGTCTATGCATGATTTCATTAATGAGCTTTGTCAATAGACAATGTTGAGCTTCGTCAATAGACGATGTAGAGCTTCGTTATATATGATGTAGAGAATTGCATATTTTTGGGAGAAGAGTCTAGCACCGAGTGGGTTAAGGGTCGACTACCCTATGCCCCAGAACTACACGCCAACGTAGGTTGATACTTATACATAATTGGGACCTCCCTTGTGAGCTATCCCCGGCCCGATTGTCCCTTGAGCTTGATATCGATATCTTGGTAGCATCCATTGACCTGGCAAGGTTATAGATGGCTCTTCCCACTTGAATGTGATAGTTGGGACCATGTAAGCTCTATCGTGGTATGTCAGTTAAGTGACGAGTCTCCCACTATCCATATCATTCAGATTGCATATTCACTATTCATGATGATCAGTTATGCATGCATGTGCAAGAAGTAAGGTTTGACTCATGGTTTCACTTTTGATATAAATGTCATGTTTCAGCTTGAGTCATTCGAGTCAGTCATGATGTTATAAATCCATGCATGATCATGTATAATATGAGTATGATTTCATAATGAATGCATGTAGTCTTCTTCTCATCCTTAAAAGCTTATGATATATGTATAAGTTGCTTAAATGGATTTATATTACTTCGCGGTTTTACTTACCTTGCATACTCGGTACATTCCACGTACTGATCGCATACTTTGTATGCTGTATCATTTCATCATACAGGGTATGGATTTTAGGCTCGCCTTCATCCTTAGTCTATCTCAGCTTACGCTATCAGTTCATTGGTGAGTCCTCATGTTCTGAGGGCTGTTTGACAAACTTTTATGTTATCTCGAGTTTCAGTATTGTTCGGGTTAGTTGGGGATGTTGTCCCATCAAACCATCATATGTAGTAGAGGCTTTTAGACTAGTATGTAGTACTCAACTCTTGTATACGTCCAGTATTTCTTGATGTTGTGCTAAGGTTACGTTTCCGCTATGTTTTAAGTTTAATTCCCCGCTTGTTTAATTGGAAATAGTTGTATGCATGTGCCATGGGTCAACTTGGGGCCTCTCGGGGTCCCTTGTCCTGTGTCTACGATCCGGGCCTCCGTTCGGGTCGTGACATAGTCCAAGCATTGTAACTGCTGAGATGTGGAAAAGAGATGAGACCCAAGAATTTTCATGCATAAATGGTTGTCTAAAACTTGCCCAAGTGTGACTCAAGGAGAAATCCTAGATGTAGCTTCACTTAGAACATAATTTTAGGTTTTCTTTTGATAGCTACTTCACCTATATGACCTCCTTTAACCTTAATCCTTGCTAGCCAATGTTGGGCCTTTAAACCTTTTCCTTGAGAACCATATTACAAGCCTATAACCCCTTTTGTAACTCTCTTTGGCACCCATCCTCGCTAGTGCTAGTTGTGAGAAGAAATGCAAAAATGATGCTTGAGTCCCAAAAGAGTGGGAATATAAAAGGGAAAAATGAGGCAAAATCCTAAGTTTGGGGGTTGCAAAAAGGAAAATGAAAAATGATGTGAGCTTCAATTTGAGGTAGCACCACATTATTAAGAAATGAATGAATTGGTTAGGTGAAAAGAACCGAATTGTGGAAAGGTGCCGCCTCTTGCTCAAATGAGATAAAAAGTGGTAACTAAAGAGAGATAAAGATAGCTCTTTTTTCAAAAGTGAAAATTTTTATCAAGAGAGAAAAGGTGGGGTGATTTCAAGAGAAAATGGAGTATGCAATAATGCTCACAAAAAGAGCATTAGGGAGGTTCTAGTAACTAGAACTAAAAAGCCATCCTACCTTTACCCCTAGTATTCATTATGACCTTCAAGTCCTAATTGATTTTAAGTGTATCAACTCTATATTAGTGGCGAGTTACACGAAGGGAAAGCCTATGAGTCAAGTTGTATGCATGAGAATTTCTTTGTGAGAGTGAGCGTATTTATTTCATTCTCTAATCCCTTTTAGTGTGAATTTCTTAAAAATTAAATGGGATTCCCTTTTGATGTGAGGGGTATCACTTTCTTGGAGAACATGCTTGCACGTACTAAAAGAGGTGATTGAGACAAGAATGCAGTGAGCTTTAAGGCAAACTTTGAATGTGAATTTTCAATGACTTAAGATGCTATATAAGCTTGGTTTGATCAACTATGCCCCTTGTTTTCGATGAAGGAATCAACTGTAACCATTCCAATTGATTGTGGTCATCTATTGAAGCATTTGCATATAGTTTTGAGTCTCCTCTTTTTGTTTGAGTCGGTGAGTGATTTTGGAGTTGTCTGAGTTCTAGTGGTCCTTTGTGCAAAATCTCATATAGCGTGACATGCTTACTTCAATTGTTTAGCTGCAAAGCATTGCCTTGCTTGAGGAAAAGTAATGGTTCAAGTTTGGGGGTTTGAAGAGTTGGTAATTTACCAACTCATTAGGATTTTAAACATGAGCTTTTGCTTGGTTTTCAAGTCATTTAGGAGGATTTATGCTCTTTCTCTTTTATTTTTGCAGGCATTCAATTTAAAAAGAGAAAGCAAGGAATTAAACAAAAGCATGGAGATAAAGAAGAGGACCTGTGTTCCACCATTGGGACTGGCGAAATGCCGGCCAAACACAGGAGCATACTGTGTTGAAGTGGAAGGTGCACCGGTGGAATGCGGATCAACACTTGTGAACCGGTGCCAACGCCAAACTATGGCGGGTGTCACTGGCCCCTAGTTGCGTTGGAGCGGCACCCCACGGATGGGCATCGGTGAGATGCTAGTGTCTCGCAAGTGAGGCCGTTATCAGAAGGGCAAAATTGTCCAACATGAGATTTGAGGGGCATTTTAACCTACTTTTATACATTCTTCTAAAAAGTACTAAACATTCCATTCCTTCTTATTAGAATATTAAATTGTATTATAATGAATAACTTTTAATTTTATATAGAGAGAAAGAATAGAGTTAGCTTTTCTTCACCTCCTTCTTCTTCTTCCTCAAGGTACAAACTTCAATTGAAGACAAATCTGAGCTTGCTATTTACTCTTAATGATGAATTCTATGAATTTATTTGTCAATATAATTTTGTATTATTCATCTATGAGTGGCTAAATATTTTTCTAGGGGTGTGTGCATGATTGGGGATACATTAGATTGGGTATTGTTAGATTGATCTTACAATTACTCATTTGGTATAAATCTGTTTTTTTTCTCCGAATATAATTGAATTATCCACTGTTGCAAATGTAGGTTATATTTACTTATTCTATTTTTTCTTTAAAAAGGGAATGAAATATGGGTGAGAAAAATAATGGTGGGTATTTGGGTCTTGATTTTGTGTGGTTGGGCTAGAGATAGCCAAAACCTATTTTCATACACCCATTAAAGAGTTAAGGCTAGAGATAGTTCAATTCTTTCCCAAGCCATAGTAGATGAATTAATTGAGATCTTGGGGTTTGACAAAACCCAAGGAAAAAGGCACCCAAGTGGTTGAAAAATATCAGGTGCCACCTTATCCATGGTAATTTATTATTGTGAATAATAATTTGATTTTGTAATTAATTCCATTCCAATCGATGGCCCATCAATAGAACACCCCTGACCCTTGCTCATATTTGTTCATTCAATTTGGTTGCCTTGCTTTTGATTGGTAGTTGTTTTTAATTCAAATTGTGATCTTACTTTCCCCCTACATTTATTTTTCCATGTTTAATGCATTGATTCAATTCAGTTCAATTCAATAAACAACTTTTTTGCCATCTATTCACTATTCCCTGTGGATTTAACCTCGACTCTTAATTGGGTATTTATATTGCAACGATCATTTACACTTCCTCCTTGTGAGGAGTGGATTTGAACATCATCAGAGTGTCAACTGATTATGTAAGGCTTATGTTTTTCCCATTCTCATTGTCGGGAGAATCCAAGAGGCGGTTGAAGGAAGAACCACCAAAATCCATCACTGTATAAGACAATCTTGCCAGAAAGTTCCTTATCAGATTCTTCCCATCTGGAAAGATTGCAAAGCAATAGAGTGAAATTTTAAGCTTCAAGCAGCGACCAGATGAAAACTTATATTTGTCTTAGGAGAGATTTAAGTCTTTGCTGAGAGATTTTCCTCATCACCAGCAGTTCAATGAAGTGCTGACCTATACTTTTATGGAGAGTCTTGACCCCCACACTAAAATTTTGTTAGACTCTGCATTAGGTGCTCAAGCATTGGAGAAAATGTATGATGAGTTGTATACTCTGCTGAATAGGATTGCATAGGGAAATCCATAATGGCATAGTGATGCATCTCTGGGAGCAGTCAGGACAGCAGTTGGGATAATAGAGGTGGACAGTGTCAATGCGTTGGCAGCTTAGTTGGCCTCATTCCAACATCAGATGATGACACAATTCATCAAGTTGAACATGGAACAACCACAAGAACAGGTGAATGCAGTTCAACCAGCTTCAACCTGGTGTGAAATTTATGAAAACAACCTTCATAGGGTAGACTCTTGTGGAGCAAATCTAGAGTCAGTGAATTTTGTAGGTAATGTGCAGAGAGGCAATCAGAATTACGGAAACACCTACAATAGAAATTGACAGAACCACCCCAACTTCTCTTGTGGTGAAAACAGGGGCAGAGTCAGAATTTAGAACAACCTCAATAGCAATATCAGCAGTAGGGTAGGCAGGCTAGTGGATAATCAAGAAACATAGAGGAGATATTGCAGAAAATCATGGCTAACCAAACTCAGATTGTCGCTGACCAAGCAAAAATAACATCTG
This sequence comes from Datura stramonium, assembly GCA_018107945.1. Taxonomy (NCBI): domain Eukaryota; kingdom Viridiplantae; phylum Streptophyta; class Magnoliopsida; order Solanales; family Solanaceae; genus Datura; species Datura stramonium. Next base: position 33,818 of record JACEIK010001492.1, on the reverse strand, counting down.
AGCTAAAAAATTAGCAGTTGGCCACTCAAAATTTAGAGAAGTAGATAGGGAAAATAGCAGCGGCTCAGAATACTAGACCGCAGGGGGAGTTTACCAAGTGACACAGATCCAAACCCAAGGTAGGTCATGTCCATCGGTCTGAGGAATGTCAAAGAGTTAGCTGATGCACCAACAAAAGAGAGGAAAAATGAGGTGCAACTATTATTGGTCAAACCAGGCCCATCAACTAACAAGAGTAATGAATAGAAAGCTGCAGATAATAAGTCCCAACCAGTAGTGCAGCCTATATTGAGACCCCAACCACCATTCCCGCAGAAGCTTCGAAAAAGCAAGGAGAATGCTTGTTTTCAAAAGTTCTTTCATGATTTGAGCATGGGCCTCAGATCGAGATACGGTACCTAGAACCACAGATGGCTCCAAGCTAACCTATAGCACATACATAGCATGAACAAGAGAATCACTAAAGCAGAAATAAAGCATGAACATAATATAAGTGAAAGTCTGCATAACATAACAACATGAATGCAAACATGAGCTAATATCGCCGAACTATTTATACCTAGTTGTCTGAAAAGACTCTAAGCATATGATGAGTTGATGGGATAACACCCCAAACTAGCTCACTAAGTCTGAGACTAAAATACATAAACAAAAGAGACATAATTAAAACTGACATCCTTGGATCATGAGGACTCACAAAAATTGGAATCGAACTAGATTAAAGTGGGAGCAAGCTAATGTCGAGACTGAGTTTGATCACTCAAACCTATATCATGAGACAATATAGCATAGAGTATGCGGTTTGTACTTTGAATGCACTTAGTATGTAGAGGAACTAAAACATGCTAGTAAGACAACAGTCTAAAATTATGAACATAAATTCAGATAGAACTGAGAGTAAGGACAACATGCTAAAAGCCATTTTCTTGAAATAATCATTATCATGAGCTATATTCATCATAAGCTGAACATAACGACCCAAGATTTAAAAATAGAAATTATATAGTGTACCATACTTGAAATCATAAGTGAAAACTCATAAACTAATCAATGGGTCAAATATGTTAGAAAACATCATATCGTAAACCATAAACATGAGTAACTTAAAACATGAAGAACAATGGCAAGATTTGTCATAACCAACACAATCACAATAGAATGTGATGCCCCAACTATCTTGCTCAAGTGGGCAAAGCCGTCCTAAGCCTTTCCAGGGCAAAGAACGATGAAGGTATGATATCACTGGTGTGCCCTCGGGTGGGGGAAATACTATCTTGAGAGGTCCCAAATATGAGTATATACCTACTGCCGCGCGTAGTTATGAGTCCTGGGTCCTTGAAATCCCTGGCCTACTCGGTGCTAGACACTACTCCCAAAAGATGCATAATGCTCATAATCATATTCTTAAAACATAGCTTAAATCTGTTTCTTAGGAGTCTTGACTCCAAATATCTCTGTAAAACTGATCTTATAAGCCTTGGCTAAAATCATGATAAAACATACTTGACTTTTCTTGAGCAACCAAATTATGAAATCATACATACTTGAATAATGCTTTATAGTTCAAAATCTTGAAATCATAAGTTTAAGAGTTCGTAGACATACATTCATATGTTGATAATTCATCATACTAAAAATCATAGGCTCATCAACTTGAAATTCATAATCATGCATAATAGGGCAAAATTATCATAAGCTTGATATCATTAATTCATGAGGAATTTGAGAGTTAAATATGCCCTAACAACTATATTTCATCAATTTGAACATGATACAATTGAAACCATAGAGAGATCATGGATAATTGCATCAAATTGGGTTAATGTCACGAGTTGAGCTGGGACCCTCGATCGAGACAGGGAACCTAGAACCACGAATGGTTCCAAGCTAACCCATGACACATACATAGCATGATTAAGAGTATTACTAAGAAGAAAATAAAGCATGAACATGATGTAAGTGGAAGTCTATATAGCATATCAACATAAATGTAACACAAACCAACATCACTGAAAACATCAATACAAGCTTTCTGAAAAGCCTCTAAGCATTTGATGAGCTGATAGGACAACACCCCCAACTAGCCCCCTAAAGAATGAAACTAAAAAACGTAGTGATCTTGGGCAGAATTGCATTCCCAAGTGATACTCAAATGCTTCATTTCGACTTGTATATCTATCGTTATGTGTACATTTTCATGTGATTCTTAGTTAAATGTGAATTTATACTAACCAACATGATTAGTGTTGTTTTGCAGGTAAAAGGAAATTCTGGAAGCTAATATACATGTTGGTGAAGAGCGGGAATGGACTTGGAAAAAGAGAGTGGAAGTTGACAAGGGAGAGCAGCAAAAATAAGGTCTTCGCGATGGAGCCGTGTCACGCTACCATCGTGGAGGCATTCTACCTCGGATGAATTAATTTGGTCAAAATCCAGTGGAGGTTCGCGTTACCTCCGTGACACGGAGGCAATGCTCTGCGATGCACTCCGTGTCACGTTGAGTGTAATTACCTGGAACCTCAAGTTCTAGTGAAGGTGCGCGATAGCACCGTGGCACGGAGGCAAGGCTCCGCGATGCAAGTCGTGCCACGTTGAGGTGCATTTTCCTGGTAGCCGACTTCCAGTGAGGGTCCACAATACCCCTGTGGCACGGAGGGAGTGCTCCGCGATACACTCCGTGCCACGTTGCTTGTTATTCCGGGAAAAATTCTCAAGAGTATAAATAGTACACTTAGGTTTTATTTTAAACATTCTGA
>JACEIK010001491.1:221102-258702 GCA_018107945.1 Datura stramonium | reverse complement strand
CCCTCTACAAACGTTATATAATATCTGGCTAACCCCAGGAAACTGCGTACTTCAGTCGGAGTTGTCAGTCTAGGCCATGTCTTTACTGCCTTGATCTTCTGTGAATCTACCTGAATACTAGCTTCTGACACAATGTGACCCAAAAAGGCGACTGAATTTAGCAAAAATTCACATTTAGAAAATTTCGCATACAACTGGCGATCTATGAGAATTTGGAGTACTATTCGAAGATGATCCCGATGTTCTACTTCTGAACGGGAATATACTAGAATATCATTAATAAACACTATCACAAACAAGTCCAGATACGGCCTGAAGATGTTGTTCATCAGATCCACGAACACTGCAGGAGTATTTGTCAATCCAAAGGACATGATTAGAAATTCAAAGTGTCCATACGTGGTCTTGAATGTGGTTTTCGGGATATCCCTCTCTCGAACTCGAAATTGATGATACTCAGATCTTAAGACAATTTTAGAGAAATATTTCGCCCCCTGTAATTGGTCAAACAAGTCATCTATTCTGGGGAGTAGGTATTTATTCTTGATTGTGACTTTATTCAACTACTGGTAGTCTATACACATTCGGAGGGAGCCATCCTTTTTTCTCGCAAAAAGAACTGGTGCACCCCACGGTGAAGTACTCGGCCTGATAAAGCCCTTATCTAACAGATCTTTCAACTGTTCTTTCAATTCTCTAAGCTCAGCAAGGGCTATTCGATGCGAAGGGATGGATATAGGCTAAGTACCTGGTAATAAGTCAATAGAAAAATTGATTTCCCATTATGGGGGAATACCAGGAAGTTCATCTGAAAATACATCTGAAAATTCATTGACTACTGTAATGGACTGGAGAGTCGGAGATTCTGCTTGAACATCCTGAACCCTGACAATATGATAAATGCACCCCTTTGCTATCAACTTTCTCGGTCGAAGATAAGAAATAAACCTACCTTTTGGCATGGCCGCATTGCCTTTCCATTCCTGCACTACCTCCCCTGTAAAGTGGAACCAGACAGTCTTGGTCCAACATTATACATTAGCTTAACATGTTGCTAGCCAATCCATACCCATAATTGCATCAAAGTCAATCATTTCTAATTCTACCAAATTTTCCGAAGTCTGCCGACCAACAACCTCTACTGTGCACCCTCGGTAGACTCTTTTAGCTATGATGGAATCACCAACGGGTGTGGACACTGAAAAAGGTCGCTAAAGCAATTCTGGAATGATACCAAACTTTTGGGCCACTAATGGTGTAACATAAGAAAAAGTGGAGCCTAGTTCTATCAAGACATACACGGAATGAGAGCAGACGTCCAACATAACTTTCACAACATCCGGCGATGACTCTGGCTCCTGTCACCCCGGTAAAGCATAAGTGCGATCTGAACCGGTGCCTGAGCAAGATGCCCTTGATATGCTTCGGCCTCTACCGAATGGAGCTGAGGGCATATGCCCTGCTGGAGAAGCTGGTGCACGTGACCCTACTTAAGATATGTCCTGTCGGCCCCAATCACTCCGACCCCTGGCTGGACAGTCTCTCATCAACTGACCTTCCTCGTTGCAGATATAACACGCAGAAGAACCATACCTACATGCCCCCCGAGTGACGACGATTACAAATAGGGCAAACTGGCATAGTAAATCTACTCTACTCTGGCCCCCTCTGCTGCTGCGAGCCTAATGGTTGTTAGCTGTCGCTAGGTACTGATTTCCCTCAATGAACTGATCTACCACCCTCCTGCTACTTTTGAGGTGGGGGTCTGGGTGGTCTGCTTGATAGTCGTGGCCTGGATCCGCACTGAAATTCCGTCTGCACATCACTCAGTCTAGCCCTATGGCGCTGCTCCTAATTTATTCTTTCTATTTCTTATTGCCGCTATCTGATTCCCTTAATATTTTGCACAAATTCCTGAACTCAGGCAATATCCATTTCCTCTCGCAAAGTAGCTGTAATACAAGTCTCTACATATTCTATATTCAGAAATCGGTGCACCCTGGCTGGCATAGTATCTACAAAAGTTGGTGCATATCAGGCTAAGGAGTAAAATCTAATGGAATATTCCCGAACACTCATCGAGCCATGCTCTGGAATCAAAAACTGAACTACCAAGGCCTGTCGGATCTCCCACGGCAAAAAATGGTCCAAGAAGGCCTCTGAAAAGCTGGACCAAGTCGGAGGGGGAACGTCTCTACCTCGGGACCTTTCCCAACTCTCGTACAATAATATTGCTATGTCCTGTAGTCGAAATACCTCTAACTCAACTAATTTCGCAGGTGTAGCATGCATTACTCTAAATATCCGCTACAAGTTGTCCAAAAAGTCCTGAGGTTCCTCTTCCCGGTCCATCCCTGTAAACTGCGGGGGACTCATTGCAAGGAACTCTCAGACCCTCATACTACCTAGTCCTCCTGAAGACTCTGCAACCACAGGTGCCACTAACTGACACTTTGCGGCCATCATCTGAGCTATCATAAAAACAGCACGCCTGACCTCCTAATCTGATGGCATCGGTATAAAGACTACTGGAGGTGGTGCTGACACATATGCCACTCTTGATGGCTCCTGGCGTATCGGAGAGTGCTGGGGAGACTGAGACAAAGTCTCCCTATCACCCTCAGATCGGGCTGACTCTGACTGGGGCACCTTGCTAGTATCTTCTCCTGTTGCAACAACTAACTTCTTGCCAGTCGTGGTCTGTGCACGTCCGAAATTTCTCTGTAAAAAAGCAGATTACAGTAACCTTAGGGACTCATCCCTATACAACACAACTCTATAGAACGACTAGAAGAGAAGGAAGAGTAACCATCCTCACATGCCTTGCAGCCTCTTGTCTGTAGTATATGGCGCACAACACATCCATAGGCAAGACTCTACTTAGCATGGTTTGCAGACTCCCTGGGATACGACCCACTCTGATACCAAGTTTGTCATGCCCCACCAGGGGAAGCATGACTGGCAGCTAGTGCCCTACTAGGACCTGAATTGGCCTGACTGAGCTTACGCACTTCTGGTGCATGACTAACATTAAATCTTAAATCAAGAAAACAACGGGCTATATCTCAGCTGTAAGCACAGCCCCCGACCGACAATGCCTTATAGCCACCTGTAAAAGAAAACAGCAAACCAGAAATAGGTAATAATAGGGAATCCTATGCGGGCCGACAAGACCATCATGATGTCTAGTTATGACTGTAAGGTAAATCCAGTATAAACTAAGTTATGGCCGAAAAGACCGCTAACTAACAGCTAAACAAGGTGCCACACGACTATCACACAAGATAAAACATATATGGGCCCTACATGGCCAACAACAACTAACCACAGGGAATCAGAAACAATTTCCAAGCCTCTAGGAATGATATATTGGTCGAGACATGGCCTCGACCTACCCGTAAGCTATAAAGACAAAAAGAGAGTCAACCTTCTATTTATGAGCTCTGGAGGAAAAGAGTCAACTACACTACTAATCCTTGCTGAAACTATGAAGATATTTGTCTTTGTCTATCGATACCTGCAGGTAAGTAATGCAGTGCCCCAAGGAGGGTGTTAGTACAATATGTACCGAATATGTAAGATAGTAACTATAAATAACTCAATGAACTGAAATGAAACTGAAAGTAACTGAAAAGAAAGGATAGAAATACTACCTTATTAGCTGAACTTCCTTCTATCTAATCTACTAGTAACTAATGCGAACAAGAACCTTACCTGGCCCCCATAAGCTGGAAGGTACAACCAGCACATAATAACCCACCGGGGGCCCCAATAAGCCTAGGTGAGTACACTTCAATCTATATACCTCTAACAAGATCATACTGAGTCATCTAAAAACAATGGCCTTCCTACCAGTCCCCTAGGTCTGAAACTAAGCCAGCTCGACCCCTGAACTATAATTGTGTCTGAGTCCAGTGGAGTCCTCATACCTAATATCTGCACCCCGGGCACCTCGATCTACAGAGGGTGTGGTGTAGTGCCTATCCGCATAAAAATAGTTCAGCCATGGAATGGACTGTATGAGGACCTTGGACCCCATCTTCGTCCCTTGCAAACGGCATGCCGCTCCTTGGAGAGACGTCATCTCGCCCCTAGAAGGAGTCAACACAACTATTTTATGTCTTATTGGCACCATACCCCCGTCGAGCCTGGTGCCCAGGGTGCAGATATCAGGAGTCCACTGGACTAAGACACGACTACATATTAGGAGCCAAGAGGGTTCGGTTGCAGACCCAGGGGGACTGGTAGGTTGGCTATAGCACCAGTAGAGTCATAGAAACCTGGATAGGGGTATATAGATTGAGGTGTACTTGCCAGGGCTTAGGGGGGCGGGTAAGTTATTATTGTTGTTCTTGTACCATTCGGCTTATGGGGGCCAAGTGAGGTTCTTGTTTGTATTCTTTCCNGTTTATGAATGTGTAATTATACAGTCTTAGCTCACGTACATGTAGTGTTGGTTAGATTCAGATTATGAATAAGCAAGCGTACAGGTTAATCTCTCTGCCCTTCTTTCAATTCACTTATAGTCTTTATCGGCCTATTTACTTCCTTACATATTCAGTACATATTGTACTGACGCCCTCCCCTGGGCGCTGCATTACTTTCCTGTATGTTTAGAAAGACAGAGTTCAGGATCCTCAATAGCAGCTGTTCAGAGTCAGCAGTTTGGCTAGCCCTTTTCATTCGGGGTTGCCAGGATGTCGAAAGTGCAGTCTTCCATTTGTATAGCATTTGGGTAGGTTGGGGCCCTGTCCTGACCACTATTTGTATTCTTAGAGGCTTGCAGACTACAGTTATCAGTTAGTTGGGTGTCGTTGGCTGCGTGTGGCGCATATATGTTTCTTTTTTATGTATTGGCCATGTGGGGCGTAGTATAACACCTGATTTTCATTTCAGTTATAACTAGATATCATGGCAACGTTGTTGGCCCACATAGGATTCCATGTTATGGTATGTTGTTGGTTAGTTGTTTTCTTTTACAAGTGGCTATAAGGCCTTGTCGGCTGGAGGCTGTGTTGACAACCGAGATATAGCCCGTTGTTTTCTTGAGTCGAGTTTCAGGCTTGCACCAGATGTGCATAAGCCTAGCCAGGTCAGTCAGATTTCAGTGTGGCTCTAGGTTCCAGTCGTGCCTCCCAAGGTGGGGTGTGACAAACTTGGTATCAGAGAAATTCGTTTCATAGGGAGTTTGCAAGCCATGTCTAGTAGAGTCTTAATTATAAATGTGTTATGCACCATATTCTATAAGCAGAAGGCTACGAGGAATGATAGTATGGTTACCCCTCCTTCTCAGATCATGTTATAGAGTAGAGTTGTTTAGGGTTGAGCCCCTAAGCCTTCATTGTTATGTCTGTCTAGAAGAACGTTCGATATAAGACAGATTCCAGGCAGTCGTAAGATGACTACAATAGCCGTAGGAGGTACTAGTGAAGTTCTACAATAGGGAGACGGTTATCCTGAAGGCGAAAGTAGACGTCTTTTATATTTCCCAATCATCCTCCCAAGGCACCGGGAACTTACTAAGGCAACAAATATGTAAACATCATCTTCAATTCCTTCTTCAGCCTTGGAACAGTACCTTAGAATAGTTTACATATGAGTTGGTTTACCTACTAGATATATAGAAATAAAAAGGGGCAAGGGTTAAGGTTGGACCACCTAAAACATACAAAGAATCGTGTAAGGTCTCTACCCCCCAATCTCTAGAGTTGCTGAAATTTGCACCCTAACCCTGGTATAAACAATAGGGTCACTTCCCACTTCCTAGTTTATTTTTTCAGTACAACAGAAATAACAAGTAGCACTGCAATGTTGCCCAGAATAAAGAGTAAAGGAGGGCAAGGATTATTGACTTTGAGAAAGGTTAGGAAGTGGTTAAGACCCCTAGTGTCTAAATAAGTTATCTAGACCTTTACGTTAGTAAATTAGGAGAGCAAATAGGACCGCCAGTAGTACCCAAGTATGTGAGAGAGTCCATAAGTAATAAACCCCCGGCAATAGTAAAGTTTAGGTTAGAAACAGGCTGATTTTGACGCAGTATGCTAATAATGGTAAGAAATACCTACAAGGTAATGGATAGGGCCCTTGGTTGTTATTTCAAGGGAAAGAGAGATCATATGAACAATATGGGCCCGAGTGTGGGTCAGAGGGATACAGGTTGGTAGACTTGGATAGTAAAACCCTTGTCAGCATAAGGCAGAAGGCACGAACCCCAGAGCTCAATCTAAGGGAGTAAGGGGGAAGGGAAGAGTTCTTAACTCTGGAGGGGAACAAAATCACCTCCAGGCCAAAAGAAAATTAGTACAGTATGGGAACACTGTTGAATGTTGAGAAATAAGCATCGGGCTGACAGATAAAAGATAGTGAGAATGTAACCTAGGATGCTGCAGTATGCCCGCCAGTTGAGGATGCAAAGGAGTGCCAACCCAGAGACTCTAACCTAGTATAACCTAGATATAAGGCCTAATAGGAAGTTATTGTCCATTGAGAAAACAAGGGATAGAGTTATAATACCCTGAGGTTGACTTTGCGTTTCAATGGTGGCAGAACTGCATTAGCGGACCATGGACAAGGCGCACTATGTTCATTATCCGCTCCACCTAGAGTTTAATGAAAACGCATCAGTTTGTAAAGAGATACCTACGGATGGCATGGGAAGAGGGGAGATATAATTGAGTCTTAGCATAGGACTCCAATGACCAGCTAGGGGAAGTTGGACAGCAAGAACGAAGCAGGACAATTAGAGAGGTGATCGTACCTATAAAGTAGTGGAAAGTGACAAATATGAATATAGTTATAGGATTATCTCATGCCAGGTATAAATTGACCTCAGTTGAGTCAGTATGGTAACCATAACAAAGTCGACTCATGTCTTGGCAGATGGAAGTATATTTAAGCTAAAGGCTATGTTGAATAATTTGTTAAAAAAGTAGTTTAGTTGCGTGGAGCCCAAGTATCCAATAAATTCTGAAAGAGGGGCACAACGTACAACTAGATTTTAGGAAGGGTTCTAGGACAAAGCATATTAAGTTGAGTACGATTCCTCATCTCTAAACAATTTATAAGCAGAGCACACGGTTTAGATGTCTGGAGGTTTGCTATAAGTGGAAGTGGAAGCCCCTAGGTGATAATTGAAAGCATATGGATTGGAGGTAGCTGAACTGTGCATACTAATGCGTTAGCTAAACGAAGGGAGGTAATCCTTCCAAGAGGGATGTACCGGCAGCCCAGGGATTTCCAAAGTCCTACCTTAACAAATGGCATAGGAAGTTAAATATTGAAGCAACAACTGGGTACCCCTGGCAATTCCACCAACGAAGGGCGTTATAGGATCAGATAAAGAGGGCAAATCCATCCCTAGATTTATTAAGCCTTACCGGATCCTCCGAAAGGTTTGCCAAGTGGCCTTTGAGGTAGATTGCCTTCGGGGCTAAGGATCTGTTCATCAACACTACGAAAGCACGTAGAAGACCTTATCTCAGATTAATCTAATCGGAATACCTACAAGTACAGAAACACTGTTCCATGGAGAGGCTCCAATAGTTATAGGATCCATCTTGGAAAACAAAGTTGTAGCCCATTATAGTATCGGGGGCAAATAGAAATATGGAAGAAATGGATGGGAGAACTATGAATGATGCAAGTCTGGATAGTTTCAGTTATTTTATACTTTATAATGATAGTATACATACCCAAATGAGTTAATTTATGGAAAGGTAGTTCCAGATGTTATACAGTTGACTTTATTGCTATTATTATTAATCGAGTATGTTATATGTGACAGAGCTATGTTTAAGTTGCAAATAGCGTCTTGTGAGATGCTTGTATTGGGTTTCCTTTGTTTTAGGTTCTTTAGATAGTCCTATATTACAAGGGAGACTCTGTCGAAATTTCTCTAGCAATAGATAAAAAGACCTGAGCCTTTTAAGCCTAATCATTAAATTCGAGGAGGAATGTTTCTAAGGGAGGAAGGATGTTACACCCTGTTAAATGTTGACGTTTAGTAGGTGTACGTATGTGTCGTGGTGAATAAGAAGAACTTGACGCGTGTGGAAAAATTCCTGAAAGTGGGCTCGGCTAGGATCGGCATGCATCGGGCTAGCACGACGCGCCAGCCAACAGCGCACTGGCCAGCGCAGCGCACCAGGCCTGCTGGCACCTTGGGAGGCGCCGCGCGCTAGGCAGTAGGGCGCTATGAGGGGCGCGATGCGTGGGAGAAGTTAGCTCCTTGAGTGGCACGAAGTACCCCCTACCCACCACTTCAATAACTATATAAAGCCCTCTTTTCAATGATAGTTCATTTCCAACAATTATATCCATCCAGAGAGAGGGAAATTTGAGGTTTTCAATCATTTTTCATCCTATTACACAACCAAACGCCATCCAATATCAAATTAACTTCAGCTATTGAATTCTAAACTTGATGGGAGCATTACTACGAAGTTATTTTCTCGAAATATGCCTGGGAAACCAGAGCTCCGCCAAGCAAAAGTCGTCAGAATTGGTCCAAACTCATTTCTATTCGATCATAGGCTTCAAGTAAGCATTACTTCCTTTTGAACCCTCGATAAATTATAAGTTTTCATCTGTATTTTAGGTTGATGAATTATAGTTTCTATTAATATTAAAAGTTATCATTTTTCTCCAAATATGATATTGAAATTCATCTTTTTCTCCCAGTATAATGGTTACAGTTTAAAAGGGTTGAAGAAACCATGTGAACTCGTTGGTTATTCGGGAAATGAAAGCTAAGGTATGTAAGGCTTAACACTTGTAAGTTATTCTCATTGTACATTTTTACGACATATGTTCTCGAATAGAAATAACGGTCCCATATGCTGCAGATAGTCGCTACCAGTAGATTGTGATTAGACATGTTGTAATTAGCTGTTGTTGGTATATAAAGATTAGATATTTTGTGATTAGCTGCTATCAGTATATTACGGTTATGTAAGTTTTGGTTAGCTGCTAGAAAACATGTATAGATTATACCGTAGTATACCTCGTCGAGAAGGAGCATGTTAAGTGTCATACGTGCTAGAAGCGTCATAAAAACCCTTCTATTCTCCAATTCATTATACTAGTAGGATTGTATTTTTTATTTCTAGGCCTAGACCTTAGAATCTTGTGAATAGTTATTGAGCTTGAGCTTGTAAGTTGAACAACATAGGTACAGCTAGGCGGTTTAACTACCTGTTTGGCGCTTGTATTGTCAGGAAAGCACGCCTAGAGGCCGTTGACGTATCCTCATGCCACATGGACAAAATCTTTATAGGAAGGCATGTCTAAAGTCAGTAGCCTAGGGTTGTCTTGTACAGCCTGCCACCCAATTAGCTATTACCAGTGATTTTCAGTCCTAGTTGACTTAGCATTTATCATATAGGTCGCTCAGGAAGCCAGCGTAGTCGTCCAGGTCAAATAGACCCGTGGGTACCCTAAAGAAGGGGACCTTATAAGCAGTTAGAGTCGGGGCCAGTGGCCCAGCTGGTTCCTATAAGATACTCAGGTATGGATTGCTGGGAGTGACTAAGTCTATATAAACTTGTCTATAAGGTTATGAATCGCCTAGAAAAGTAATATAAGATACGAGTAGACTAAGATGATGTCTAAGGGACCACTACCACGTTAGTACAGTACTATCCACAGGTTAAGAATGTCGGTAAGCTTCTTGTGGGAGATTAGGGGTCGATTTCTCAAAAGCATGTTCTGCCAGTACAAGCCCTACAGTTGTTCTAAGCAGAGGAACTAAGTAGTTAGTCATCTGCGACCCCACAGTTGTTTATGAGTTATAGTTGTCAGAGTTATGTTAGAACACTCCAGATCTCGCCCTATCAAGTCCATACTATTAGAGACAATTATCACTATCAGGGTCCTCTAATCATATATAGGTACATGACGTGCCTGCTAGGCGCCTTACAGACTATCCTAGGGGGGAGAACAGCGGTAGCAATAGGCCAAGAAGACCAGTTACGCCTTTTGAGTGGCTAGATTAAGATTTTAGTATAGCATCTCAGTTGAGGTTTCCCTTACGTAAGAGCCTTTTGTGACCTCCCCAGGGTTAAAAGCTATGTCGACGCCCGCCAGGGGCTAAATGACATCGCTCTAAGGAGCAGTATGGCATTTGCGAGGGATGAAGATGGTTTCCTAGGTCCTCATACAGTCCATTCCATGGCTGGACTATTTTATGCCGTATCGGCACCATACCCCCGTCGAGCCTGGTGCCCGGGGTGCAGATATCAGAAGTCCACTTTACTCAGACACAACTACAGATCAGGAGCCAAGTGGGTTTAGTTGCAGACCTAAGGGGAAGGGTAGGTTGGCTATAGCACCAGTAGAGTCATAAAACCTGGATAGGGGTATATAGATTGAGGTGTAATTGCTAGGGCTTATGGGGGTAGTCACTCAGTCACTGGCAATCACTGTCTAACTAGGTGGCGGGGTGTCACTCAGTCCACTAGACAACTCTAGTGCTGCTGACTCTAAAGTATAACTGTTCTATCTAAATTCTGGCCCCAGGATGCAAAGGTACGCCACCGGTCTCTGGGAAAGTTTTACTGTCTACCCTGGCGTCCAACTACAAATTATATTTCCCGTCTATGCCCTATGGTATCCTAACTTACTGATAACGGCTCAACAACTAACCCCTAAGCCTCAAAGGCTCTAGTCATGACAACAACACATCAAAATCCTACCAACATATTGAACAAAAGAATAGAGGGCTTATTATAACGCCTCTAGTGTGGGTCACATCTAACAACCTCTTTCTCGATGAGGGATACTGTAATATTTTCTCATTATATTTTCTAATAACTAACCACAACATGTATAAGCACTTTCTACAAGTAGAACCTAATACAACAAATGGGATTGTTATCTACATTCAAGAGCCTATGTCATATCATTATATGACGAGAATAACTTGCAGAGGAATAAACCTTAACATACCTTTAATACCGACATTTGATTGTTTAAGCAGTTCTCCACCTGAAGGCAGTAATTCCACTGAGTTTCCTCCTTTACATTGAGAAAATACAGCTATTTTAAAAAATAAGAATGGCCAATAACAATATCTTTTAAATAGAATCAACTATAACTTCAACTCTATTTCATTCGGTCCAAAACATAAAATTCTTTGAGAGTTTAGAAGGGAGAAATACTTACCTATTACCTGTGTCCATTTAGGATTCAATTTGGAGCAATTCTGACAAACTTTACTCGGTGGGGTTCCGATGTACCGGGTTAATTTTCAAGAAATAACTCCATCAAAATGCTTCCCATAGGCCTAAAAATTGTTACCCGAAGTTAATTTATATTTGGATGGCATTTGGTAGCGTAATAGGATGAAAAATCATTGAAAATTGCGCCTCCTCTTGATTCTATCGACAGAAATGTTGGACAAATTATTTGAAATAAACCAAGGGATCTATATATACCTACATGGGCAGTGGTAGGGGTGGCGCCCTACGCCGCCCATCGCACCTAGAACCTTGTCGCGTCACGCCCCTCAAGGCGCTGGCTAGTGCACTGCTGGCTGGAACATCGCAGTGGCCCCTCAAGGCCTAGCCTCACCTGACCCTACTTCCGAGGCTTTTTCCACAAGCGTCGAGCTCTCATTATTCATCACAACTCCATGCGTACGCCTACTAACCCTTAACATTTTACGGGGTGTAACATCCTCCCCCTCTTAGAAATATTCATTCTCAAATGTCATCCGCAGGCTTAACAGAGTTAATTCTTTTAACCCACACTTATAAAAAATTCGGCATAGTCTCCTCTATAATATGGACTATCTGGAATCCTGAAATGCAGGAAAGTCTGACATAGGAGCCTCACAGGATGCTATAAATAGCTATTTCACCACAAAGAGGTAGTCAGCTAAACAACAGTAATAACATACACAACAAAATAACAATTGCATAACAACTTCAACTTAACTGCATAATCTGGGTCAATTCAGAAACAAGTGAGGATATCTGGACCTCATGTCGTCCTCAACTTCCTAGGTCATCTCCTCTTTATTCTTGTTCCTCCGTAGTACTTTAACAGAGGCTACATCTTTGGTTTTTAACCTACAAATTAGCCGATCTAGCATGGCAACTGGAACCTCTTCGTAGGCTAACTCCTAAGTAGCTTGAACGTCCTCAACTGGTACAACTCAGGACGGGTCTCCTATACCTTCCACAACATTGACACGTGAAAGACTAGATGGACAGATTCTAGCTCTAGAGGCAATTCCAGCTGATATACCACTTTTCCTGTCCTCCGAAGGATATGATACTGGCCAATGAATCTAACCCAAAGCTTTCCCTTTTTGCCAAATCTCGTAACGCCCTTCATTGGTGAAGTTTTTAAGAATACCCAGCCGCTGCGTCAATCCTTAAATACCTACGTCATACGTTAGGGTCAGACTTCTGACGACCCTGGGCTGTCGGTACCAATTTTTTTGTAAGTTTTAACCTTTCCCATCTGATTGATGTAGTATGCCCCAGGTCAACCACCCTTAAGTTACCTGCTTTAGGTCATCATATAGGGGACCTACATTTCTACCCATACCAGGTCTCTGGGAAACTAAATCGTGTGCTCTCCTTGGCTATCTGTTTTGTGACGAGAAGCCGTACTAAAATTAATGTGCACTCTAATTTGTTCTAATAGCTTCCCAAAACCTAGTGGTGCGTTGTGCCTTTCTGTCAGGATTTATTAGATACTTGGGCTACACACTACTTCTCAAAGATTTAACTTGGCATAACCTTTAGCTAAAATATAATTCCATCCGGCGAGATATGAGTTGATCTCGTTAGCCTTCTTATACCGACTCAAATGAGGTCAATTCACATCTCGTACGAGGTAACTATAACTGTATTCATGTTGATTATTCTCCACTCCCTATGCAGGCACGACAACTCCTTGATTGGCTGGCTCGGCTCCTGCTGTCCAGCTTTCCCTGGCTAGTGATTAGAGCTCTACGTCATAACTCGACAGTATCTTTCTTTTTCCACGCCATCAGTATGTTTCTTTTATAACCAGAAGCATTTACATCAACCACTGGGTGGAGGGAATAATGGAAAGGGTGCACCTTGGCCATAGATTGCTAACAAAGTCCTACCACCTTTGGAACATAAAGTCGACTCCTAGGTCTCATGACTCTGCCGTTTATTATCTTAAGGGCCAATAACTTCCTACTGGGCCTTGTCTCTAGGTTGTAATAGGTTAGAATCTTTGTGTCGCCACTCCCTTACCTTCACAACTGGTGGTGATATTGAAGCATTTTAGGTTACAATCTCACTATCTATTAACTGTCGGTCTGATTCTTATTCCTCAACATTCAGCAGTGATTCCATTCTCTGTCAACCTATCACCGCCTGGGGGTGATTCTGTTTTCCTCTAGAGTTAGATACTCATGTCTTTCCCCTTTCTCCCTTAGACTTAGCTCTAGGGTATGCGCTTCCTGCCTCATACTATCAAAGATATTACTAACCAAGTCTACCGACCCATATCCTTCTTACCCACACTTGGGCCTATTTCGTTCATATGATCTCTTTGTCCTTTCGAAACAATAAACTACGGCCATAACCATTATCTTGTGGATATGCCCCATCGTCATTAGCATAATATGGCGGAATTGACCCTTTTCTGACTTGAGCTTAACTGTTGTTCGGGGATTATCGCTGATGGACTCTTTCACATGCACTTGAGTGCTACTGGAAATCTTGGCCACCCTCCTGATTTACTACCGTGAGGGTCTAGGTAACTTTGGAAACACTAGGGGTCTCAACCGCTGTCTAACCCTTCTCGCAATCAACAATTCTAGCTCTTCTTTACTTCTTATTTTGGGCAACATGGCATTGCTACCTACGCTTTCTACTGTACTAAAAGAATAAACTGGGAGGTGGAAAGTAACCCTATCATTCTATACTAGAGCTAGGGCGCAAATTTCAATTACTCTAAAGGCGGGAGGTACAACCTTAGCATAGTCCTTCATGTATTTCAGGTAATCAGACAATAATTGTTGTCCCTGTCCAATTCTAGACGTCTACTAAGTAGGCCAACTCATATATATACACCGTACTACTGACCTCCTATTCCGAGGTTGAAGAAGAAACTGGGGACAATGCTGGAATATCTATTACCTTATGAAGTTCCTGGTGCCTCGAGAGGGTAATGGGGAAATTTAAAAGACGTCTCCTTCCGCCCTTAGGCTAATCATCCCCCAATTGTGGCACCTCACTGGTGCCTCCTGCTGCTGTTGTAGTTATTTTGTGGCTGGCTGAAGTCTGTCTTATATCAAATACCATTCTAGCAGACATAACAAGGAAATCTTAGGGACTCAACCCTATACAACTTTTCTCTATAGCACGATCTGATAAGAAGGAGGGGTAACCATACTATCATGCCTTGTAGCCTCCCGCTTATAGAATATGGTGCACAACACATTTATAAACAAGACTCTACTAGAAAAGGCTTGCAGACTCCCTAGGATATGACCTGCTCTAATACGAAGTTTGTCACGCCCCACCTTAGGAGGCATGACTGGCACCTGGTGCCCTACTTGGATTTGAACTGGCCTGGCTGGGCACAGGCACCTCTGGTGCCTTCCAATGTCTAAAATTCAAGAAAAAAAACAACTATATCTCGGCTGTAAACACAGCCTTGGGCCGACAAGGCCATATGACACCTGTAAAAGAAAACTACTAACCCAGCCAACATACATCAATAGGGATCCTATGCGAGCCGACAATACCACCATGTTATCTAGTTAAAACTGAAAAGAAAATAAGCAGCTATACTAGGCCCACACGAACAACACCTAAAATAAGACATACATGGTCCCTCCACGGCCAACAACAGCTAACTAATTGGATATCATAGTCTGCAAGCATCTAGGAATAGAAATAATGATCGAGAAAGGAACCCCACCTACCCAAATGCTATAAAAATGAAAGACTGTGATCTCTACAACCTGGCAACTCCAAATGAAATGAGCTGGCCAAACTGTTGACTCTTAATGGCTGCTACTGAAGATCCTGAACTCTGTCTTTCTAACCTGCAGGCAAGTATGCAGCTCCCCATAGTTGGGCATCAGTACAATATGTACTTCATATGTAAGGCAATAATAAAGGCTAAGTAGAAGCTGATAAAGATTGAAAGTAAGTAGAAGGAAGGGGCAGAAAGTAACCTGAAAGTCTACTTTTTCATAACCTGCGTCTAGTAAAACACTACACGTATATGAGCTAAGACTGTATAATCATAAATTCACAAGCTATAGCTAGCAAACAAGAATACAAACAAGAACCTAACCTGGCCCCCATAATCCTGGGAGGTACAATCGACACAGAATATCTCGCTCGAGGCCCCTATGAGCCCTGACAAGCACACTTCACTCTATGTACCCTTAACAAGGTTCCTAAGACTCCACTAGTGCTATATCCATCCGATCGGTCCCCTAGGTCTGAAACTGAGCCCACTCGGCTCCTGATCAGAAGTTGTGTCTGAGTCCGGTGGATTCTTGATAACTGCACCTTGGGCACCAGGTGATCTTGGGCATAATTATCTTTCCAAAGTGTAATTTTATACCTTAGTTTATTAAAGTGTGTCAAATAAACTAATTATATTCTAATATGATTTTGTATATTTATGTGCATAAATTAACCAATGTGATTAGCCCTTATTTGTAGGTGTAAAATGCTAAGGATGGGTTAAATATGACGATGCAAAAGCAAGGTGAAATATTGGAATGAATTGGAGAAAGATCGCATGAAGATGGCATTAGAGGTGAACTACTATCAAGGACAACATGCCACACAGCACAATCTGCGAGTTGACGGTCGTGCCACGACACAAGGAAGGCGCGTTAGGCTATTGCTCCACGCGCGAGAAGAGGGGTCATCAGGCATGCCCTGTGCGATGGGCAACATGGCATGGCAAGAACAAGGTGCGACCAGCAGCGAGCCATGTCGGGTGATGCGCAGGCGCCTCACATAAGACCTGCCAAGAGACAATTTCTAGTGGGCATGCGCGATAGCCCCATGCCACGGAGCTGCTAATGCATGATGGGCAACGTGGCACGGAGGCATTCCATGGCTGATAATGCTCAAACAACACTTGTAACTGAAGTATGAAGCGGACGTTGTCAATAAAGAACCCAACTAGATATTGGGGTTGAACCCACAGGGAATATGGAAGATCTAGATTACAGATGGTAAGTGAACTTGTATGGTAGTTATTTAACAATTGGGGGGGATTCTAATAATAATCAATAGCAAAAACAAAACAGTTTTCAAGCTTATGGTTGTGAATCAATAATTAAAGGATAACTAGGATTTGTGTTCCCCATGGATTCGTAACAGCTTTAGATATACACTCGTGATCTTCACCCATACTTACTTACAGAACTGATAACTTAGATTCATTCAAACGATCGACCAATCCCTATTGAATGACTATACTCAATTACTCGACCAAGTTTCATCAGCGTTTCCAAACTAACCGTTATCACTAAATTCCAGATATAACTATCCTGCGACCACAGCTCTAGTTAATACAATGATCATCAATATCAAGGCTCCATTGTAATTCTCTTTTCTTAATCTCTAACTCTTCGACCAAAGCAAGTAAAGAATTTGCTCACATCCTAATGTTGTACACCATTAAGAATCATTAAATCATGAAGAGAATACAATATAAGTAATTAGTATTGGTTTTAGACTCACTTTGTGCAACCCTAGCTTGTTAATTAACCATGGTTCCCACAACCCTAGCTATGGAGGTTTTAGCCTCTCATAGTTGCAAGGTTGTGAAGTGCGTTCATGATTAAAGACATAAAAACAATACTTACAAATATGATTGAGAAAAAATGCCTCCTTTAATTAATCCGCAAAATCTTGAAGAACAAGTAGCAAGAACAATATGAATTCAAGAAAAGGTTGATCACAAGGTTGAACCAACTCAATTCTTTCTTTAAAACATGTAAAATTATCTACTACAATGTTTTCCAACTAAAACTTATTCTTATCAATGTCACTTATAAAAAATAAAACAAAAAAAGTATTTATATAGACATAAGAATCCTTTTCCTAGGCTAACAGGGCGATTTTCCATATCTGGTGCTGACCTCGTTACAGATCATCCTACGGTCCGTGGAAGCATCTCTTGGTTTGGATTGTTGGCTGACTTTTGGCTAAGTGTTGGGCCAAGCTATGATTCGTACCTCCTTTCTACGACTTGTACCAGGCTACCGTGGCTTGATTCGGAATCCTTGCAATTTGTCTGAAGTTCACCACAACCGGTATTGTACGACTCGCACCAAGCTCTCACGGGTTGTGGTATCCTCTCGTACTGAGAATCATCCTCTTGAGAAATTCTTCTGGACTTCACCATGACTGCCTTACCACGACTCATACAAACTTGGTGTGATCCATGGCTAAACTCGTAGGTTCATTCTTCCTGCTTCAGCCTTCTGCTTCTTATCACGGCCATCAGTTTGACTAGTAGGTCCATCCTACGGATTGTACTGTGGACTGTATTTTAGCCCCTATTTGCACACTTTTAGATTCCTTTTGCAAATTTACGCTCCAACACCCGCTTATCCGGAAATAAAAGGAATAGTGCCTCATATACATATAAATACACCTAATTCCATGTTATTTTTTTAGTTTTGAGCGTCAATAGTGCTGTAAATTCACATCACATCAACACCCTCAACTTAAGACTTTTGCATGTCTTCAAGTAAAGAAAAAGAAAAACTAAACACGACGCTCAACTAGAAAATATACTTAAGATACTACAGCCAATACTCAAACAAATTTTCGCACTATATATATACACTCTATTGACTCTTCCTCATAGAACATCATCAGCTAATGCATTACCAGCATCATCAATCATATACAGGGAGAAGGACATGTCATTTAGCTATCAACAGGCAATCAAGTCATCACCAATGTTTTTCACAAAGACCAATGGTAAAAGCAAACATAACCCATGTACCCTCACACAAATGAAGTCCCCACTCCGATATGAAGTATAAAACACAACATTGGACTAGGAAAGTGAAGCACTCACTCTCACCAGGAAGTTTACAAGTATTATGCATCAGATACCATAGGCTTGCCCTTATTTCTCTGTTTTAATTTGTCAAATGGTCAAGTTGGGATAACTATAGGACTTGATATGACTTGTAATGTAGGCTTCGGTCTAGACATGATAAATATGAGAGATTTTATGAGTGACTATCGTTTCCTCGGCACTATATACATTGGCTACACCATTTAGGTATTTCACCCTTCACTCTTTCGTATTCCTTTCTTCCCTTTTTACCCCATTTTAAGAATATTTGCATGGGTGAGGTGATTTTTCGCATTTTTCAAACAACTTCAAGCTCTTTTGGATTTTTCTTTTTCAAGTTTCTCATGATGTTCAGCTCGTTTACTTTTTCACCTCACCACACCTCATTTTTCACCATATTTTCTCTTTTCTCTTCTTTTCTTTTCTTTTCCTTTCTCCTTCTCCCACAATTTATGCACCCATACTCTAGCCACCCTCAACTTAAGCATTTTTCTTATGTTGAGGTTCACAATATCAAAGGAAGGACCAGGGCCAAAACAGGTTCATTATAAACAAATGGGTATGGTTAACAGGTGAATCAAAGAAATATGGTCTATTAAGGCTCAAACTTGGGATAAAGGGATTCATTAAACTTTGGTAGGAAAATATAGGTAAAAGGTGAGCTAAAACAAAAATGGTCTATGATAATATCCTAACCAACCGTCCTTAACCTATGCAGAGATCAACCAAGCAAGTTCTAGATCCTTAACAACATACTGCAATGAATAGTAAAACCTCACTCACACATGGTACATGAAGTATTTTTACTTCACCTATCTTGTTCATACATGTCTTAAGAATAATAACTACTATTAATAACCAAATGACATAGAAAGATCCACAGAAATCATGCATCTTGTCACAAATACATAGAAATTTTTTTGAACAGGATCAATTTTTCAAAAAAACATAACTAGTGCATTTCTATTGGCTGAGTATTCCTAAGTTACTTTCTAATCAAACAAAAGTCACAAAAAAAATCCTAACACATTCCAGTTCTACTAGATAGCATGCCTGAGGGAAAAGAAGCACGATAAGAAAAAAACCTCAGACGACCAAAATTCCCAAATATACAAGTACACCCCTCCCCCTTTTGAAAAAGTGAGCTTCTTCCCTTAAGCATAAGCTATAAGTATATAGGGAAGAAAACATACCTGTGGCGCTCTAGGCGCTCCTATCATCTTCCAGAGGTGGTACCTCCGCGGTAGTAGTTGCACTAGTGGTGGCTGGTGCGCTCAATGGTGTAACAACGGGGGGAGTAGTTCCCCCCTCAGTGATTTTGGCCTCTTGATCGACCTTTGTAGTAGTTGGGGCTAAATGTGGCTCACTCGAAGGGTCATGGACACTGGAAAGCTCGGGTTGAGCTTTGGTGGAGCTTCCTACTCCTCTAACTCTCTTAGGTAGCTTAGAAATATGTTTTGTATGAGTCTGCATGCTTTCTATTATGGCTCGCTTTCTTTCTTTCTTCTCTCTCTTCTTCTTCTTCTTTGGACTCTCCTCTTTGGCCTCTTCAGTAGCTCGCTTCTTACCCTTCTTAGCAGTCTTGGACGGCTCCCAATATGCCTCTAAATCAATATCTTCATCAAGCTCGGCATCTAGGTCCAGAAGAGTGGGGGCTCCTATAACTGTTGGTTGTCGTGATGGCAACTCAATTACTTGTCTCGAAGAGCTCCCAACTCCGCATGGAGACTTCTAGTATTTGTCTTGTCCACCATCCTCATGTTAAATCTGCTCTCATAGCTGTCTAGGCGGGCATGTAGGGCCTGAGTTGCTGCATCTATCTCGAATTTGACCCATTACTTTACATTTTCCATCACGGCCTGAATTTTGCACTCTGCCATGGTCAACCTCTTGGCCAGCTTCTGAAGGAAGTCCTATGGTACCAAGATGTGCCTTGCTGGTGCTGGATTTTGTGTTCTATGCAATGGTGCAGCTGAGGTGCTAGGAGCTGTCTCAAGGTGATCGGCATCTATAGCAGGTGTCTCGCTCTGCTCCTGTGTAGTGGGGACATTCACCTGTGTGTCCCCTACTGGCTGAGATGCTGGTATGGCTGTAGGAAGTCTAGATCTACTTACGGGGTTCATCTCGTCTTGAATAAGGCCTCTGTCTGTAATCCTTTGGCCCTAATCAACCAATCATCACCTCTTTGATCTCTCACCTCCCTACATAAACTAAATACAAGGCTCGGGAATGGGATAGTAGTACTTACTCCAACTTCCGGGTCTCATATCTCAGTAGCTATGATCCTCGAAATATTGAGGGGGTAACAAGACATAAGGCATGCCACCAAAGCTTCCCTATCAACGCTTAGTGTGTTGTCATTGATTGTGGGTGTTAACCGATGTCGTACCAGTGTCCAGCAGGATTTTTCTATGAATTTCAAAGATTTCTTTGTTACCTGCTTTCCCCATGTGACCCACTCAACGTCTTCTTTATTCTCAGCAATTACTCCAGCTAACCACTCCAGCTTCCTTCGTCGCTCTAGCACATTCAACTGTCTGATCTGTTTCATGGCCTCAACCCTGTAGTCATATTTTTGCATCACCCTTGTAGGCCTGAACTGAGGTCCACATAACATTCAAGTGATGGTCCGCTCAGATACATCTACTACTCGACCTCAGACCA
Organism: Datura stramonium; assembly: GCA_018107945.1. Taxonomy (NCBI): domain Eukaryota; kingdom Viridiplantae; phylum Streptophyta; class Magnoliopsida; order Solanales; family Solanaceae; genus Datura; species Datura stramonium. The sequence continues at coordinate 237,978 of JACEIK010001491.1, read as the reverse complement.
TAACACTTTCCAGACAAAGCTAATCCTTTATCTTTTGCCCCTCCTTTGCTTTCACCTCCATTGTGGCCAGATAGTTGGCATAGAACTCCCTGACACTTTCATCTGTGTATTGTGTAGGAGTATTGGCCATCCATTTGAACCCATAGAAACAAAAAATGCGCTTCATCTCCTCAACTTCATTGAAAGAATTTGTGAGGATCCGCGGTTCTTCTTGAATTCTTCTTCTTGGCTTATTCTTGGAGATGAGAGAGATGCCTTGTTTATAGATTTCTTTGGCACCCAGCACTCTCCACCGCATTGTTCTATTTTCTCTAGATGGGGTCCACTCATGTGCAACCACAGGGGCCTCCTCCACCACTTCTTCACTACTGCTCTCCGCTTCATTTTGGGTCTCTTCTGAACCTTCTTCAATGTTGGAGTTGTTTTCTGGCCTTAGTTGTTCCTCTCTAACACTATCTTCAAACTGGGGAGCTTGATCTGGTGTGGCCGTGGTTGCTTCAGTTTGGGCCATTGTGTTTGCCCTAGTGGTCCTTGTTTCCTCTGTGTTCGAACCACTAGGTGCATGCTCTTCTTTATCAGATTCAAACTCCGATGATACTATTCTTTGCTTCCTTCGGGCCTTTGATTTATTAACTTTGCGTTTGAAAGTCATTGTACCTAAAGAGAAAGAGGTTAGTTGTCTATTTTTGAAAAAGAAAAATCACATAAGAGAAGTTCAAAATCTCATCACGGGTCCCCACTACAAGTCATACCATGAAGGTATGATTCGTGAGAAGTCCGGTTGGTGCCTTACGACTCGTAGGTACGACTCGTTCCATGAAGGTACAGTCCGTACCTTGAGTCGTCTGATGATGTCCTATTGCTAGTAAGTCTCTTTTTCTCAACACGACTCGTGGTACGATGCGTAGGTCGATTCCACGAGTTGTAGGGTGGACTTCTTAGACAAACGTTTTCAATTTTGTGGTACAAGCACTTAGTACAGCTTGTAGTATAAACCTATGACCCGTACTGTGCTTCGTACCCTATTCAGACCTCATTCACAATTTTTTGTTCAGTTTCTATGTGTTTGTTTTGCACATTTTTGGGTACTCAAATTTCCCCCACGTCTAGGCATATCATAGACTCCATTTTAACACTACCTAAATCTCCCCCTTTTTCGACCATTACCCGTAACTTCATTTAAGTGTTCCAAGGCAAAAGTTCAATAATTTTTCTAGTGGGGTTTCCAATCGAACTCCAATATGTTAACCCTCTTCGTTTGTTTTTCCTTTAAAACTTGGTTTTCAGGAATAATAAGTGATTCTCATGGGTTTTGATGACCTTAAGTTCACTTTCAAAGTATTTATAATTTGCAATGTAAAACACTTGCTTGATTGTGGATTTGTTCGATTGGGTATCACTGTGTAGGGTTGGCCGAACTTTGATTGAGCAAACACTTGCTTGATTCCTTGTTGGTTGTTGAGTTACGAGTTGTAGGGGAGTGAGTTTAACATTGTGAGCTTGAGTGTTTAGCATGGGAGAGGAATGGATTTGATTTAAATAGCTTAGGGACAAATCAAACAAATCTGGGCTGAGTCGGGTATAAGTGGTGTTTTTTACCCATCACACCTACGACTTGCCCCTGACCCATAGTGACTTTAACAGAAAGATATTACCTGGTGACCTATGAGTCAATTCGACAACTCGTACAATTCAGGTACGACTCATAGGATAAATCGTAGGCTTGACTTTTGCTTTGAGTTTTCTCTGCTTCTCAGCACGCCTGCTGCTACGACTCATAGGACCTTATCACGGGTCCTATAGAGAGTTTGTAGCAGCTGATTTTTAAGCCACCTGTTTTTGTTTCCATGCACACTGAGCACACATTAGTTCAATAACATGGGTTGCCTCCATAGAATCTCTTGATTTAACGTTGCGGCACGACGCAGGTGGTCTGGTTACTCAGATTTCACCAAACCACCACTTGGGTTGCCTTCCAAGAAGCTTGATTTGACGTCGTGATGCGACGCAAGTCTCTTGACTACTCAGAATTCATCAAGTGACTCATACTAATCCTCCAGTGCTGAGATCACACTAAATTCCTTCGGTTGCTTCATGGTCCGGGAGATTTTGAAAGTGAACTCTTCTTTGTTTAGTTTGAAAATTAATAGACCCACTTCCACATCTACTAGAGCTCTCCTAGTTGTAAGGAATGCTCTCCCCAAAATGATGGGGACCTCATAATCAACCTCGCAATCCAAAATCAAGAAGTATGCTGGGAATATGAACTAGTTAACCTTTACAAGCACATCAACTAAGATGCCCACTGGTTTATTAATTGTTCTGTTAGCCATCAGTAGCCGCATGTTAGTTGGTGTGGGAGCTCCAAATCCTATCTTCTGGAAAACCGCCAAGGGAATTAAATTAATTCTATCTCCCAGAACACAGAGTGCCCTTGCGAACTCGACATTACCAATGGTGAAAGGTATCGTGAAGGAGCCTGGGTCTTCCTTTTTCTGAGCTAAGACCCTCATTGTTATGGCCCTGTAGTGATGGACATTTTCAACTATCTCATAGCTCACAAATCTCATATTTGTTACAAGGTCCTTCATGAATTTTGCATACCCTGGCATCTGCTCTAGTGTTTCAACCAACGGTAGGTTCAGCGATAGTTGTTTAAGCATTGAAAGGAATTTTTGGAACTTACCGTTGTCTGACTTTTTCTTCATCCTCTAAGGGAATGGTGGCGGTGGTCATGGAATAGCCTTATGCACTTGGGTTGCCCCTTGATCAATGTCGCCTTCCTTCTCACCTCTAGGGGCCTCTTGCAACTCACCATTTTGTGTCTCAGCACCCATCTCTTCTTCCTCAATCACGCTCTCTTTCATCCTTTCAACATCAACTGGAAACTGGGGGTCAACTATGGTCTTAGCATTCCTAGTCATCACTGTCATGCAATGAGCATCGTTCTTTGGATTCTGGACAGTGTTGCTAGGGAGTGTACCCTTTTTCCTAGGGTTCATTGATGCGGACAGTTGCCCAAGTTAGTGTTTTATCTACTTGATGGCGGTGGCGTGAGATTCCACTTTCTGACCCATGCTCGATAAGTCACTTCGAATTTCTTTTAATTGATAATCAGTGGACCTTACCTTTTTCAGCATCTCATCCATCATGCTCTCTAACATTAACTGTCCGGCCTCCGCTTCTCGTGCGTTGCGAGGCATATAGACTCCAGCCCAATCATTGTGGTATCCATCATTCCTTCTCCATTCTCCCTCGCGCTCATGACCATGGCTCTTATCTCTGAACCCGTTCCTGTTGTATTTGTCTCTATATTTGTTCCGACCTTGATTTCCAGAACCTTGGCGCCAATTGTCTTGTCCAGATGCTTAGTGGTTGGTTGGAAACCCGCCACTTAGCCATCTAGGAAGTTTTCCTCCTCCTCAAAATCTGAGTGATCAGCTCTTTCTCCCTTCCTTGAGTTCGCACTACATTTACCTTTTTGGCTCCAGTTCCCATGATATGCTTTGTCAACAACTCCAATGATGTGCGCATGTGAGCCGACTCCTGATCGCGTTCTTCTTCCTTCTGTAATTGGTCTGCAGTCAAACCAACAACATATGTACTTGCAACTGCATCAGCCTCCGTCTTATGCAAGGCCTTGTTTGTCTTAGTCACCCTGTCAAGGATAGTGGCTGCTTCCTCCCAAGTGTGACTCATCAATGCTCCTCCAGCCACCGAATCTACTACAACTTTGGTACTATTATTCAGAGACCTGTAAAACATTTCCAACAAACTATCATCTAGAATTTTGTGGTTTGGGTACTTAGTCAACTTCTTTTTGAACCTCAGCCAGGTTTCATGAACTGCCTCCATATTAATTTTTCGGAAATTATAGATCTCATCTTTTAGCTATAACATCATTGATGGGGGAAAGAATCTCTCCAAAAGGGCCTGTTTAAGCTCCCTCCAGTTGGTTATGCAGTCGTTGGGCAACTCCGATAACCACAAAGTAGATTCCCCTGATAGAGAAAAAGGGAAGAGTTGGAGCCGTATGGCATATTGCCTTACTCTTGGAAACCTGTACGCCTTGCATATTCCTTCGAAGTTCATTAAGAGAAGGTTAGCTTCATCCGATGCGTGGACACTGAACACCCCCTTCATGTTTAACAATTAAATCATGGTGCTCGTAATATCAAATTTGGCCCTAGCGAACAGTGGTGGTGGCACAATTTCTCCAGTTGACCCAACTTCATCAATATCTGGGTCCTCATCATCGAAGAACTGAGGGGCAAATCTCTGAGCTCGGTTGCCCCTCCCATGTCAACCAGCATTTACCACCTCATCTTTGTCATCATCAACCTGCTGAAGTGCAGCTAACCGAGCTAGCTTGGCTTGCCTAGCTTCTTTAGCTAAGCGAGCTTCTCTTTTCTCAAGGTTTTCCATTCTATGTAGTGATCGTTCGATTTTGGGATTTAGTGGAACAAAGGGGTCTCCTCAACTCCGAGTGCTCGACATTCACCGTAGGACAGCCCGTGGGTATCAAAAACACAAAAAAAACATAATTGAGGAAATAACTACCAAAAAGACAAATACAAGAAAATAACCTAGTCTTAACCGTATTTCCCGGCAATGGCGCCACTTTTTGATAACGCTCCAACCACACTTCTAACTAAAGTATGAAGCGGACGTTGTCAATAAAGAACCCAACTTAGAGGTTGGGGTTGATCCTATAGGGAATATGGAAGATCTACATTACAGCCGGTAAGTGAACTTGTATTGTAGTTACTTCACAATTGGGGGGATTCTAATAATAATCAATAGTAAAAACAAAACACTTGTCAAGCTTATGGTTGTGAATCAATAATTAAAGGCTAACTAGGGTTTGTGTTCCCTGTCGATTCATAACAGCTTTAGATATACACTCGTGATCTTCACCAATACTTACTAACAGAACTATAACTTAAGTTCATTAAAACGATCGACCAATCCCTATTAAATGACTATACTCAATTACTCGACCAAGTCTCGTAAGCATTTCCAAACTAACCGTTATCACTAAGTTCTAGATATAACTATCCTGCGACCACAACTCAAGTTAATACAATGATCATCAATATCAAGGCTCCATTATAATTCTATTTTCCTAATCTCTACCTCTTCGACCAAAGAAAGTAAAGAATTCGGGCACTTCCTAATGTTGTACACCGCTAAGAATCATTAAAGCATGAAGAGAATACTATATAAGTAATTAGTATTGGTTTTAGACTCACTTTGTGCAACTCTAGCTTGTTAATCCACATGGTTCCCACAACCGTAGCTATGGAGGTTTTAGCCTCTCATAGTTTAGAGGTTGTGAAGTGTTTTCATGATTAAAGACATAAAAACAATACTTACAAATATGATTGAGAAAAAAATGCTTCCTTTAATTAATCCACAAAATCTTGAAGAACAAGTAGCAAGAACAATATGAATTCAAGAAAAGGTTGATCACAAGGTTCAACCAACTCAATTCTTTCTTTCAAAGATGTAAAATTTTCTACTACAATGTTTTCCAACTAAAACTAATTCTTCTCAATGTCACTTATCAAAAATAAAACATAAAACGTATATATATAGACATAAGAATCTTTTTCCTAGGCTAACAGGGAGATTTTCCATATCTGGTGCCGACCTCGTTGCGGATCATCCTATGACTCGTAGGAGCAGCCAACGGTCCGTGGAAGAATCTCGTGGTTTGGATTGTTGGCTGATTTTTGGCTAAGTTTTGGGCCAAGGTACGATTCGTACCTCCTTCCTACGACTCGTACCAGGCTCCTGTGGCTTGATTATGAAACTTTGCAATTTTTCTGAAGTTCACCATGACCGGTATGGTACGACTCGTACCAAGCTCTCATGGATCGTTGTATCCTCTCGTACCGAGAACCAGCCACTTGTGAAATTAATTTGGAGTTCATCACGACTTCCTTACCACGACTTGTACAAGCTTGGTATGATCTGTGGCAAGACTCGTTGGTTCATTCTTCCAGCTTCAGCCTTCTTCTTCTTATCACAGTCATCAGTACGACTCATACGTCCATCCTATGGATCATACTTGGACTGCATTTTTGCCCTTTTTTGCACACCTTTAGCTTCCTTTTGAAAATTTATGCTTCAACACCCATTTATCCTGAAATCAAAGGAAAAGTACCTCATATCAACATAAATACACCTAAGTCCATGCTATTTTCTTAGTTTTGAGCGTCAAAGTGCTGTAAATCCACAGCACATCAATGGCCGGCAAATTTTTTGATATTTCATTTAGTATAAATAGGACACTTAGCTCCTAAAATAATTTTATCACGAAATATTTTGAGAACAACGGAATGGAGCGAAGGGAGAAAGGAAGAACTCTACCTAGGGTTCACTAATTTTCATTATCTTTTAACTACTCTTGTAAGTACACTACTTTAATTATATTTTTGAGTTTTGTATGAACATGTGTGGGTAAAACCCTTCCTCTAGGGCTGAGGCCACATGATATGAATGTAAATGCATTTACATTCTTAATTATCATTGTTTTTATGCTTGATCACCATGAAAACAAACTCTTTAAGCTTAGGTAAAAGCTTCGAAGAGTAACCTTAGGATAGAGCACAAGAATGTAGGAAGCAAGTTCTTATCTTTACGATAGGATTCACGGTTAGGATAGAAATTATACATAATTTTCCTTGCTTGGTAAATAAAATGGGATGATAACTAGTCACCGACTTAGAATTGTCATATCACCGCTCATAGAAGTTATTTTGAAGCTATGTTAGATTAAATGATTAGAGGTAGGAAAGTCCATAATCAAGGGCATAAACCCCATAAACTACATCCATGTAGTTAAATTGCTCATGATTTTGTACGTCACATCCCCAGTCAATGATGTAGGTGTGAGACTAGTTTGTTGTGTTTAGAGGCTCGAAAGACAATGAACACCGCGTTTTAATTATGTGAGACAACAACTGAATGTTTTATACTCGAGCCATTGTGAATTGCAACATTGCATTATTATCAGGCCTTAACTCTAGTTGCTTCTTGTATTGTTTCTCAATTTTTTTGTGATCACCCTAGATTTCATTGGAGTTTTCCTAAAACTCTTAAATTAATGAAGTTTAACTTGACACTTGAACTTGAATATTTTCTGAATTAGTACAGGCCCTGTAGGTTCGACTTCCAGCTCTTAAAAAGGGCATCTGTATTATATGACCGCGTACGCTTGCTGGGGACTAGTAGCGTTTAGTGAATTTTTAGTTTTTATTATTATTTCTAATTTCCTTAAGTGTTAAAAAACTTGGTCTTAGTATGCTATATTGCAGGTAACAGGTTGTCCTTGCAGAATTAGCAAGGAAGAGAGAGCTGGTGCAACCTTTGTTGGAACCTGAACTCCAGCTACATTTCCTCAGGAGGGAAGCTCTAGAGTGGAAGTTGAAAAGGTTACAAGAGAATTTACAACAACATCCACCAGTTGGGCAGGAAGAGTTGTTACCTAATCAGATGGCAGCCCGACCAGTTCGCAAAGTGGCAATCCCACTAGCGACGAATGTAACCTCCAGTATCCGCAAATTGGACCATCAAGGGAACTTTGAGCTTAAGAAGAACATGGTGCAGTTGTTACATTCTAGTAGCCAGTTCACTAGAATGACTCATAAGGACCCACAACAGCACTTACAGAATTTCTTGGAGATCAGTGACACTTTTGTCTCCATCGGAGTGTCAACTGACTATGTCCGACTCACACTCTTCCCATTTTTATTGTTGGGAGAGGCAAAAAGGTGGTTGAAGGCTGAGCCACCTAATTCCATTACTTCTTGGGACTACCTATCAAGGAAGTTCCTCATCAGATTCTTCCCTTCAGACAAGACTACCAAGCTCAAAAGTGAGATATTAAGCTTTAAGTAGAGGCCGGAGGAGAACTTATATTTGGCTTGGGAGAGATTCATGTAATTGTTGAGAGACTTCTCCCATCACCATTAGTCCAGTGAGGTGTTAGCTTAGATCTTTATAGAGAGTCTAGACCCACATACAAAAATTCTATTAGACTCTGCATCAAGTGGGCAAGCACTAGAGAAGACATGATGAGTTGTACACTCTGTTGAACAGGATTACTCAAGGAAATCCAGAGTGGCACATCGAATCATTAAGAGGGGCAAGAAAGAGAGAAACATGGTTGATATAAGTGGATAGTGTCAATTCCTTAGCAGCACAACTAGCATCATTTCAGCATCCGATGATGATCAGTTCAACAAAACTGAGTATGAACCAACCGCAGGGACAGGTGAATGCTATTCAGCAAGCTCCGAGTTGGTGTGAAATCTGTGGTAATAAAGGGAACAACGAAGAATCTTGTCAGGCTAATCCTGAATCGTTCAATTTTGTGGGAAATGTTCAGAGAAATAATTAGAATTTTGGGAACACCTACAATAAGAATTTGCAGAGTCACCAAAATTTTTCTTGGGGTGGCAATCAGAGTCAGAGCTACCAGAAGCCTATGCAGCAGTAGTATCAACAATAGAATAGGCAGAATGGTGGCCAGTCGAGCAGCAGCAACATTGAGGAGATGTTGCAGAAANCGAGCAGCAGCAACATTGAGGAGATGTTGCAGAAAATTATGGCTTCTCAGACCCAATTGGTAGAGAATCAGGCACGAATGGCTTCAGATTTGAAAAATCAGCAGATGGCCATCCGCAATCTAGAGAAGCAGTTGGGTCAATTAGTAGCTTCTCAGTAAAACAGACCTAAAGGAGGGTTACCTAGTGACACATATACAAACCCCCCACAGGTCAATGCCATCAGTCTAAGGAGGTGCAAGCAACTGGCTGATGCACTACCGAAGGATAAGAAAAATGAGGTGCAACTAGAGTTGGTTAGACAGGGTCCATCCACTGACAAGGGAGATAACTATAGGGCGGAAAAACACATTGCACAATCATCATTGTAGCCAGCACAGAGACCACCACCACCATTCCTGCAAAGGCTCTAGCAAGGATGAAGAATGTTTTAAGAAGTTCTTTGATATTTTCAAAGAACTTCACATCAATTTGCCTTTACTTGATTTTTCGCAAGGAATGCCAAAGTACACTAAGTACTTGAAAGATGTGGTGGACAACTAAGTAAGGTTGGTGCATGTCCAAATGCTGGCACTAACTGAGGAGTGCAGCTCAGGGTGATGAGAAAAAAGCTGAAAAAGTTCAAGGACCCAGGGAGTTTTACCCTCCCCATACAAATTAGTAAAGCTGAAGTGATAAGGGCTCTTTGTGACTTAGGGGCAGCAGTAAATCTAATGCCCCTATCTTTGTTTAATACCTTGGGTTTGGGTCAGCCGGGGCCAACACAGTAATGATGCCGTTGGAAGTCAAGTCCATAGTGGCACCAGAGGGAATAATTGAGGACCTTCTCATCAAAGTGGGTAAGTTCATTATACCTGCTGATTTCATCATTCTTGACTTTAAAGTTGATGAAAAGGTACCCCTAATCTTTGGACATCCATTCTTGGCAACTAGAGGAGCCATCATAAATGTGAGAGCAGGTACCCTTAAAATGAGGGTCGATGATGAAGAAGAGCTCTTCAGAGTCTACCAAGAGATCAACCCACCCACACACTACAGAGATCTTTGTAAGATCAATGTGTTGTCAAATTCTAAGTGTGGGGTTGAAGATTCCATGGGTTCACTGTTGCAGGAGATGATGACATTTTAGCCCAAATCTGATGGAGGGAAAAAATTAGAAAAGAAGTGGGAAGTAGAGAGGGATAGAGTGGATGATGTTCCGTCAAAAAACAAGAAGAAAAGAAGATAGTTCTTGAAAGGGAAAACTTGTTTGAGGATATCTTGAAAAGGATAGTCCATGTCGTGCCGCGACATAAAATCAGGCGTTGCTTGGGAGGCAACCCAAGAGTACCACAGGTACCTTTTCTTTTTAGTTTGTGTGTACTTTTTGTTACGTTTCACATGTTTTTATTTGTTTTTTTGGGTAAGCACAAATTTAAGGGAAGTATAAATACCTAGGAAAGAAAGAGCCAAAGAGCATGCCAAGAAGATGAGTGTGGGGTCGTGACCCACGTGTTCAAAAATTAAGAAAAAACATGCTACTAGCTAGGCATAGAGGTCTCAGAGAGTATTTCTCACCCTTGTATTACTTTTAATTGATGCTTTGGGGACATAGCATGATTCAAGTGTGGGGTGGGGGAAATTTCAACATTTTGAATTTCTTGCATAGTGAATTTGGGTGAAATTGGTGCTTTATATTAGATTTGTTGATGAAAACGTTTGAGTTGAGCACATTTCACCCACCCTTTGGTTTTTCTTTTCGGTTCTTTTCCAAAGGGGGGCACCTTGAACTGATGAATGAAAATTTTCTTTTTCTGTACATAATGGTGTTAGTCATAGTTAGGAAATTTTCTCGATGATGGACGGATGACGACCGTCTTGAGGGAAAATTAGTCAATAGGTTCTTATTTTTAAACCCTTAGCTAATTCATGGCTTGATGTTCTTGTTATGTGCTATACACGATTGTGAAATGCAAGTGTTGTAAATTTATAGGCATGTTTAGCAATTGTATAACTCTGTTTGAGAAACCTAGGCTCTTGAATATGACTCTATGTGCTTAAATCTTAATTATGAATTCTTGCGATTAGATGAGTTAAATGTCTGCTGAATTTGTATTGAAGAGAGCATGTGTTGTGTGTGTAAGGTCTTTTGAATATTTCATGTAATTTTTTAGTGTCTAGAACTTGCCTGGTGTGTATACAAAACGAAATGAGGGATGTCGATTGTAAGAGATGATTTAGGCATTTCTTTGAATGAGCCTAATTTTTATCCTTCGCTTTATCTACATTGAATGTCTGATCCTAGTTAGCCTCATTGAGCCTTTAGCCTATTCTTTGCTAACCACAAAATGAGTTTAATCCTTTCTTTTCAATAGCCTTGAATTTGATCCAAAACACCTAAGCGCTTAAGTGAAAAATGTAAGAGAGTTAAGGAGTGCGGAGTTGGAAGAAGAAGGAAAAGAGTAGTTGTGGGAGTTGAAGAAAAGACTAGAGGTGCACTTGTTCAAAAATGAATAAGAGTTAGTAGGGAGTAAAAGAAGAAAAGAGCGAAAAAGAAAATTTCTCAAGTACTCCTTACTAAGAGCTTAAGTGTGCCTAATGAAATGGGAAAATAAAGAGGAAAACTTAGAGTTGAAAAGAATGAAGGTGAAGTAAAAGGATAGATATTCATAATGAAAGGGTGATGTATTAAAACCTCTTAGGGAAGATAGTTACTTTTACTGGCCATAATAGTACCTACCCGTCCCTTAGCCTACATAAAAACCCACTAAGTCCTACTTGATCTTACTTTCAAATATTCCTAAATTAGTGGAGTAAAACACTAAAGTCAAGCTTATGGGTCAATATATTTTTCATGTGAATTCTTTGTGAGAGTGAGCTTATTTCTTATTCATACACCCATGTATGTCACAATTTGGAAACTTATGAGTGAAAAAACGGGTAACTCTCTTATTGTGAGGGAACATGTTTGATGAAGGATAAAATTCATGTCAGATTTCTTGGTTGGTTAATTTGCATGAGTTTGTTGAGTTTGAGAGTTGATTCTTTAGGCTAGGAAGTCTTAACATAGTTATATGTGACTTTAATGGTTATAGCTTGCATGCTATATTTTTAACTTACCATTAGAAACCATCATTGTAGCCTTAGCTTCAATTGTCTTGCTTCAATTAGTTATGTGTAAGTTCTTCATGTGCATGAGATATAATAGAGTTGTTCGAGGATGAACAAGGCTTTAAGTGTGGGGTAGTGATCTTGGTAATAATTATGTGCCCAAAGTGCTATTTTATACCCTAGTTTAGTCAAGTTTGTCAAATTAAATAATTACATTCTTATGTTATTTTGTCTATATATGTGCATAAATTTACTAATGTGATTATCCCTTGTTTTTAGGTATAAAATGCTAAGGATGGGTTAAATATGATGATGCACAAGCAAGGAGAAACATTGGAAAGAATTGGAGGAAGATCGCATGAAGATGGCATGAGAGGTGATGCAAGGGTAGCGTGCCACGCGGCACAAGGATGACGCGCTAGGCCCTTGCTGCTCACGCAAGAAGAGAGGTCATCCAGCATGCCCTGCGCGATGGGCAACGTGCAACGGCAGGAGCAAGGTGAGACCAAAAGCGTGCCATGTTAGGCGATGCACAGGCGCCTCGCACAAGACCTGCAGAGAGAGAATTTCCAATGGGCATGCGCGGCAACCCCGTACCACGGAGCTGCGGCTGCACGATTGGCAGTCCATGGAATGGAGGAAATCCATGGCCGCCCAAAATTTGCGATTTTTCATTTAGTATAAATAGGACACTTAGCTCCTAAAATCATTTTATCACGAAATATTTCTAGAAAAACGGAAAGGAGCAAAGGGAGAAAGGAAGAACTCTACCTATGGTTCACTAATTTTCATTCTCTTTTAACTACTCTTGTAAGTATACCACTTTAATTATGTTTTTGAGTATTTGTACGAACATGAGTGGATAAAACCTTTCCTCTAGGACTCAAGCCAAATGATATGAGTGTAAATGCATGAAATCTTTGGTTTGAGTTCTTAGTTGTTGTTTTGTCTTACATTCTTAATTATCGTTATTTTTATGCTTGATCACCATGAAAACGAACTCATTAAGCTTAGGTGAAAGCTTGGAAGAGTAACCCTAGGCTAGAACAAAAGAATGTAGGAAGCAAGTCCTTATCTTTACGATAGGATTCGCGGTTAGGATAGAAATTATACCTAATTTGCCTTTCTTATTTAATAAAACGGGATGATATCTAGACACCAACATAGAATTGTCACATCAACGCTTGTAGATGTAGTTGTGAAGCTAAGTTAGGATAAATGATTAGAGGTAGGAAAGTCGATAATCAAGGGCATAAACACCATAAACTACATCCACATAGTTAAATTGCTCAAGAATTTGGACGTCACATCCCCACTCAACGATCTAGGTGTGAGACTAATTTGTTGTGTTTATAGGCTCGAAGACCATGAACACCACATTTTAATTATGTGAAACAAAAACTGAAGTCTTTGCACTCGAACCATTGTGAATTGTAGCATTCCATGATTATCAAGCCTTAATTCTAGGTACTTCTTGTATTGTTTTGTGATCACCCCTAGATTTAATTGGAATTTTACTAAAACTCTTAGACCAACACATGTGAAGGTTAATTTGAAATTTGAACTTGAATATCCACTGAATTAGTCAAGTCCCCTGCGGGTTCGACATCCGACTCTTAAAAAGGGCAACTATATTACTTGTACGACTGCATACGCTTGCGCGTGCGCTAGGGTGCTACACCAGGCTCTACGAGGGTTAGTGATTCCAAGACAAAATAAAAATAATAGTTCAACAATGGAATGGACATTAATATGGCTCTTGGGCGTCTGCATCGTCCCTTGGGTTGGCATATCACTCCTTGGAGCAATGTCGTATAGACTCTGTAGGTGACGACACAACTAGTAACCCTGGGGTGGTCACGGAAGGCTCCTAGGTGAGGGAAATCCCAACTGATGTGCTATATTGAAGTATCAATCTATCCACTCAAAAGGCGTCTCTGGCCTTTTAGGCCTAATGCGACTGATGCTCACGGGGTGTAACAACTATGCTAAGCTTAACCTGAGTACCCATCCCTTTTTGAAATGCTGAGAGGTAAATTGGGTACCTCTATCTGATATGATGGACAAGGGTACTCCATGAAATAAAACTAGCTCTCGAATGTATAGTTTGGCATAATCCTCTGTCGAATCCGTGGTTTTGACCGGTAAAAAATGTGCCGGTTTGGTCAACCTGTCTACCATAACCCAAACGGAGTCATATTGCCATCGGGTGCGAGGCTACCCTGTGATGAAGTCCATATTGATTTATTCCCACTTGAAAGTAGGAATACTGATATCCTGAAGCACACCTCCCGGTCTCTGATGCTCAACCTTTACTTGCTGATAGTTTGGGCACTTAGCTACAAATTCTGCGATGTCCTTCTTTATACTATTCCACCAATAGGCTTCTTGTAAGTCACGATACATTTTGGTGGCACCTAGATGGATTGAATACCTGGACCCTTGAGCCTCGTGCAACATCCGGTCTCTAAAATCATCAACATCCAGAACACATAAGCGACCCTGGTATCCAAGCACACCATCTCCCTCTTTGGAGAAGACCTCTACCTTCTAATTATGAACGGCCTCTTTTATCTTTACAAAAAAAGGGTCTTCGTCTTGCCTAGATTTTACATCAGTTAACAAAGATGATTTTGATCCGTTTTTAAAAATAACACCACCATCGGTCGAGTCAACCAACCGAACTCCTAGCCTTGTAAGTCGATGCACATCCTTCACCAAGTTCTTCCTCCCCTCATCCACATGGGAACACTCTCCATAGAGAGCCTACTAAGTGCATCTACTACTAAATTGACCTTATCCGTATGATAAAGGACACTCATATCGTAGTCCTTGAGTAGCTCCAACCACCTAATCTGCCAAAGATTTGGATCCTTCTGGGTAAACACATATTGTAAACTCTTATGGTTCGTAAACACATCCACGTGTACCCCGTACAATAATGTCGCATTATCTTCAAGGAGAATACCACCACGACAAATGCAAGATCATGGGTCGGGTAATTCTTCTCATTAACTTTCATCTTTCTGGAGGCGTATGATACAACTTTCCCATGCAACATCAATACACACCCAAATCCGATCCTTGAAGCATCAAAATACACCACGAACCCATCAGTACCTTTGGGTAGGGTCAACACCGGTGCTGAGGTGAGTCGAGTCTTCAACTCTAGGATGCTCTTCTTACAAGCCTCTGACCATTGGAATTTCACCTTCTTTTCGGTTAATTTGGTCAAGGGTGCTACAATAGATGAGAAACCTTCAAGAAATCTCTGATTGTAGCTTGCTAAGCCCAAACATCTTCCGATATCTAAAGGATTCGCCGGTCTTGGCCAATTCTTCATAGCTTCTATTTTCTAAGAGTCCACTTGTATGCCCTCTCTTGATACCACATGGCCCGAAAATGCCACTGAGTTCAACCAAAACTCGCACTTGCTGAATTTAGCATATAGCTGGCGATCCTTGATAGTCTGTAGTACAACCCTCAAATGAGTGGCATGCTCCTCCCCGCTCCAAGAGTATATCAGGATGTCGTCAATAAACAAAATCACGAACATATCCAAGTATGGATAGAATACCCTATTCATCAAGTCCATAAAAGTTGTGGGAGCATTCATTAGTCCAAAAGACATAACTACAAACTCATAATGTCCATACCGCATCCTGAAGGATGTCTTCCGGATGTAGCTCTCTCGAACTCTGAGCTGATAGTACCCGAATCTGAGACCTATCTTCGAAAAACACTCGGCACCCTGAAGCTGGTCAAATAAATCATCAATCCTTGGTAGAGGAGACTTTTTCTTAATGGTGACCTGCTTTAATTGCCGATAATCAATACACATACGAAGAGAACCATCCTTCTTCCAGATAAAGAGAACTGGTGCACCTCAGGGGGACTTGCTTGGCCTGATGAAACCCTTTTCTAAAAGATCCTTCAACTTCTCCTTCAACTCTTTTAGCTCGGCTTGAGCCATTCTATTGGGAGGAATAGATATAGGCTGTGTGTCGGGAAGAAAGTCAATACCAAAATCGTTTTCACTCTCGGGAGGAATACTCAATACATCATTAGGGAACACTTCTGGATACTCACATACTACCGGAACTGACTGGATAATTGGTGTCTCGGACTCAACATCCTTAACCCTAACTAGATGGTACACAAAACCTTTGGAAATCATCTTCCTGGCCTTAAAATAGGAAATAAAGAGACCTAAAGGCACGACTGTACTACCCTTCAACTGTAAAACTTTCTCACCTAGAAAGCGAAACTCCACCACAAGGGTTCTTCAATTAACAGAAGCATAACATGCATACAACTAATCCATGCCGAGAATAATATCAAACTCAGTCATGGCTAACTTTACTAGGTGTGTGAAGGTCACTCTATGCAATACTATGATCGGACAACTTCTATACACCCGCCTAGCTACAACTAAATCACCAATGGGAGTAGAGACAAAGAAAGGCTCTGATAGAATTTCGGGACTAATACAAAAGCTACTAGCAATATAAGGTGCCACAAAAGACAATGTAGCCCCTGTATCTAACAAAGTAAAAGCATCACGATGAAACAGTCAAAACATACCCGTAACCACATCCAGTGATTCCTCCTGCTCTTGACGCGAGGCGAGGGCATAGAATCTATTTTGGTGCTGCCCGCCACCCCCACAAGTGGATTTCCCCTGCGGAACTGGGCGTGCTAGAGCTGCTGCTGACCTAGCAGTTTATACATTTCCTCTGTCATCATCTTGTCTAGAAAATGGACAAGCTCATTGCATGTTGCCAGATTTACTGCACCCATAATAGATATCTGAGTTGAGCAAGCACTACCCTGCGTAACTGTTGCCACAATTCCCGCGGGCTGGAAAGGAGCGCTCTAGCTGCATGCCCCTCTTGTCCTTTGAACCTAAGGACCTACTCCTCTGAACACCCTTGGGTCTGGATGGAACGCTAGCTGATGATGGTGCTGGAACTAGTGCCTCTGCTGAATCTGATGGTAGTGACCACCATCGGATCTTTGCTGAGCAAACCCATAACTATTTGTCTGGGCCCTTTTTGCCTCTATCTCCCTCATATGTCCATATCCTGGTGGAGCACAACGGTCCTGCAATGTTTGTCGAAGTAGTTCGCCACCGCATGAACAAACCTTCTCACTAACTCCCTATGATCAACCACTAACTATGGGGAGTACTTCGATAAGCGATTAAACACAAG
>JACEIK010001491.1:187168-220912 GCA_018107945.1 Datura stramonium | reverse complement strand
ACACTTAACCCCATTCACCCCCATGACTTGGGTGATCTTCATAATCTCATCAATGAACTCATGCGGGTCCTCATCTACTTTTGACCCGAGGTACTCTGGTTGGTTCATTCTTAAGAAAAATCTGAATCGAGATGCCATCGCATTTCCATTTTCGAAATATGCATAACTGCCTGTTGATTTACCTGAGCGGTCAAGGCCTGTGCTAACATCTACATAGCTGCCCCAAATTCAGCATGGGCAACCAGCTCCGGTGCTTGGAGTCACTAGACTTGTGGGGCTTGTTGGTTCCCGCCTCCGTTTCCATCCTCATGGTCGTTTTCATTTCCATTCCTCCTACCATTTACTCTATAGGGAGCCATTATTCTGCAATCGAGAATAGCACGAGTTAGAAGGATAGGGAGACATTTCATCGCATGACATAGATCATGAAAAAAGGGAACATTTCCTAAATGTCTCGCAGCCTCTTCATCATAAGTGTGGCATGCTTGACACCTATGAAAAAAAATCTACTTAATGTGGCTTTCAAACACCCTAGGACACTTCAAACCTGGCTCTAATACCATATTTGTCACGATTCGAACATAGACCCGGATCGCAACACGGGACAAGGAACCCCTAGAGACTCCAAGTCAACCCAGGCGTGAGCATACATCTAACTCAATATCAACAAAGGGGAATACTGGGCATAACGACATGGCAGATGCATAATCATAACATTACATGGAAAGCTAAATGCACTTCATTCATAACAACTAAATACTACACATAGACTGAAAGCCTCTAACATATATGATGGGTTGATGGGACAACACCCCTAACTAACCCGACAAGTCTAAACATAAAGAGATAACTGATATCAGCTAGTCCTTAGAGAATGAGGACTCACCAATGAGCTGGATGCTAACTCCGAGAACGAGCTAATGACGGTGTTGGGTCTGAAGATCGAAGGTTGTATCATGAAATGATATAGCATAGAGTATGCGGTCAGTACATGGAATGTATCGTGTATGCAATGTAAGTAAAATGGATATTTAAAATACTTAAAAGTTCATAAGAGATCATAAGAGTAGGACAACATGCTCGTAACATAAATATCATAGTGCAACATAAGGCTCAAGGTTTTCAGAACATTCATAATTCATTTGTTATCATAGTCATAAGAGAACTTTATAAATCATAACTTGAGTTGAAACATCATAGACGTAACAATGCATAATAACATGTGGAACAATGGGAGGACTTGTCATAACCAACACCATCATGGTAGAGCCTTACATGATGCCCCAACTATCTCACTCAAGTGGGCAGAGTCGTCCCAGTCTTGTCAGGCAAGGGACATGCATTATGTGATATCACGAAAGAGGGGATCCATTAACATTGTAATGTATTAATATGAACCTCAAGTGGAACGTAGTTATGAGACACCGGTGTAGTCCTTTGAATGTCGGGCTACTCGGTGCTATACACTGCTCCCAAAAATATGCACATTAGGCTCGTATGTAAAATATAAACATCATTCATGAGATTCATGGCCAAATAAACATTAACATCGTTGATCTCATTTACATATATGTTTATCCATGAATCAAGGGCCCATAAATTGACCAACGTCATAAATTGATCAATCATGAAATTCATATAATAAACCATAAATCATACTTGAACATGTCGACATTGCCTAATACTTTAACATGCTTGAAAATATTCAATTCACTTGAAAATATGATTATAAACACGGGTAACTTGAAAATTTATTTTTCATCATTTACAACTCATCATACATGAATATTATCATAAACCACAACTTTCATTAATTTCTCATAAATGGACATTTAAATTTAAAAAGCTTGAAACATGATTTTAATGAAAAACAACGTAAAACTTGTCCATGAATCATAATTCATTAGTAGAAATACTTTTAAATCATACCTATCTAGAGAATTAGGAATTTCATACATTGGGTTAAAACCCCATAGAATCATTATAGGAATTTTATATTTTAGAGAGAGATTGGGCATGGGTGTGAACGGATTCACCCATTAATAACTCTACATACCTGGGGAAGATCATATTTTATCACTCCTTGAAAGCCCAATGAAGGATTGAAGGAAAACTTGAAGAACTCTCACTTAATCACCTCCTAAACACCTTCAGTTTGAATGCATGGATATGAATGAGCCTAGGGTAGGTTTTCCCCTTATAAAACACTGCATTTCGAGCCTTAAAGGATGTAGTTTAGGACCTTAGGACTTAGGACTGACAAAAATACTCTTAATGAATTTCCTAAAAATTCTGCACTGGCAGTGACAACGACCGACCTAACGGGTCGTGCTCGGATACCACGACTTATGGTATCCATTCGTTGCGTCCACTGCCCAAACTTCACTTTCTTATATTCAATCAGACGATTCGACATGACAAGTCATTGCATCAGACGACGGTCCGTTGTGTCCTCAGTTGATTCCCCTCCAACAACCTACACTTGGCCTTCCCACGAGCCACACCATGAATAGTGCCTCCTTCCAATGAATTGTGATTTCCATCTGTTACCTCGACAAGATTTTTTCCTACTCCTTCCCATGGTTTCTCAGCACGATCCGTTCCTGCTCACAATGTCTCGTCCTATGACCCGTTACTTCCTCCTAGGCTAACGACCAACCTCACCACGACCACAAGTAACGACTCGTGACATAAAACCATGGGTCGTCAAGTGACCTGTTACTTCCAACTATAACCCAGCTGAATCTCACCATGGACACTTCCCACAGATCGTTGGTTGGACCAACAATCCATTACATGACCCGTTCTGTTGAAATTTCCCAGATTTCTACCAACTTCCATTTTTAAATCCCGAGTCTAGTCTTAGGCACTTCAAGCGTATCACAATGCAGTCCGTACTCTCACCCTAAAAAAGAAGTTCCAAATATTGTACATCGGATACCGTAGGCTTTCCCTTATTTTCTCTACTTTGACTTTTTGGACAATTAAGGTAGGATCACTATAGGACTTTTTCAGGCTTGTAATGTAGGCTTTAGGCTGAGTATGATAGATATTGATTTTAGTGACTAACCTTCCTTGGCACTACACAACTTTTCTCCACTTTTAGCCTTTTACACCTTTTTATTTTTCAACTTTGTCCTCCTTTTTCTCCATTTAAATGCAATGTGTAGGTGCAATGTGTTTTTATCATCTTTTTCATATATATTTTTCATTTTTGCTTTTTCAACTCTTTTTATTTTCTTTTCACACAACACCTCACTCTTCTTTGACTTTGTTTCCTTTTTCTTCTCCACCCTCACAAAGTTTATGCACCCCTACTACAACTACCCTTAACTTAGGTATTTTGTTTGAGTCTAGGTTCACATGTCGAAGGAAAGACCAGGGCCAAAAAGGTCCATTATAAACTTGGTGAAGGTGAATAGGTAATCAAAGAAAGTAGGTTTACTTTTAGTATCAAATATGGGATCAAGGGATTATTTCATTTGGTAGGACAATTTAAGCTAAAATGGGCTATGACAAAAATGTTCCTTTCCTAACCAACTATCCTAAAATCTATGTAAAGACAAACCGGGAAAGTTCTATATCCTCAACACAGTATTGAACTGAGTATGAATCCTCACTCACACATGATACATATTTGTATTGATTCTAATATCGAATTCATGCATGGCTAAACTACAAATGCTAATAATATGAATTCCATACAAAGTTCCACAAAAGTCATACTTGGCAATCAACCTACACAGCTAACTTCAAAAAATAATTCAGATAGGGTCATTTTTTTCAAAAACATCAAAACCAATGCATTTATTGGCTATAAAGTACTCCTAAGCTACTTCTAATTAAAAAAATAAACAAAACCTAAACATGTCAGTTCTACTAGATAGCATGTCCGAGGGAAAAGAAACATGACAAGAAAAACCCTCGGACAAACAAAATTCAAAAAATACAAGTACACCCCTTTTTCTAAAACATGCTTCATACATAAACATCAACTATAAGAACAAGGGAAAGGGACATACTTGTGGTGCTCTAGGCGTTCCTGTCATCCCGTGGAGGAGGTACCTCCGCTACAATAGTGGCACAAGCAGTGGCTGGTGCACTCAATGGAATGTCAGTTGGGGGATTGGTTACCCCCGCATCAATAACACTCGCCTCCGCGACCTTAGTGGTATCTCTAGCTGAATGTGGCTCACCAGAACGGTCCTTGCTACCTGCAAGCTCCCCAAAGGCAGTGGTGGAGCTCCCCTGTTGTGACCCGAATGGAGGCCCGGATTGTAGACACAGGACAATGGACCCCGAGATACCCCAAGTCGACCCATGGAATAAGCATATATCTAACTCATTCAATAAATTGAAGAAATCATCAATATAACTCAGCGGAAGTCTAACTCATCATAACATTAGAATAAGCATTCGAAGATAACACATACATAAGTATGAAAAGCCTCTTGACATGACGAGCTGATGGGACAAGACCCTAACTAACTCAACAATGCAAAAATTGAAAATACATAAGGAACTGAAAGTCTATCCCTCGAAGATGAGGACTCACCAACCAATTAGAAGCTAACTCTAACAATCGACTACGAATGGGGATGAGCCTGGGGGATAGGTCCTGTATCATGAAACGATACAGCATAAAAAGTATGCGGTCAGTATGTGGAATATATAAAGTATGAAAGCTAAGTAAAAACGCTTAAGTAAAGTAAATCATTTAAAACATTTCATAACACATCATAATCTTTTAAATCTGAGAGGAAAGAACTACATGCACTCATTCTAAAATCATAATCTTTCATAATATCACCATACATAGCTTCATAACATCATAACTGACTCGAATGACTCAAAGCTGAAATATGAAATTTATAGAAAAGCTGGACAATGAGTCAAACCTTACTTTCAGAACATGCATGCTGAAAGTAATAATCATTAGTAATGAATATGCAAATATGATTCATATAGACAATGGGAGACTCGTCACTTAACCGACATACAACGATAGAGCTTATGTGGTCCCGACTATTACACACAAGTGGGCAGAGCCATCCAAAACCTTGTCAGGGCTAATGACGCAACCATGATATCGATATCAAGTTGAAGGCCCATTCGGGAAAGGGGAAGCTCACTAGGGAGGTCCCAAGTCATGTATTATCAACCTATGTTGGCGCGTAGTTCTAGGGCATTGGGTGATGGACCCTTAGCCCGCTCGGTTCTAGACTCTTCTCCCAAAATATGCAATGCTCTACATCGTACATAACGAAGCTCTACATCGTCAATTGACGAAGCTCAAAAGTGATATCGTGCATAAACTCAACATCGAATTAAAGGAAGCTCAACATTGTCCTTTGACAAAGCTCAATAGTGAAATTATGCATAGAACCGACATCATATGAAAACAAAGCTCAATGATAACATAAGTCTCAATTATGAATTCATGCATATGAAAAGCTTATTTCGAAACATACCACAAGCTCAAATATAAGTGGGAGCATCTACTCCAAAATCATGTGGTAAGCCTACTTTTGAGGTATTACATCATCATACTTGATATAAGGGCCTTGGAAAAAACTTTATCATGCTTGGATCTACTCAATTAATTTTGAAAACATTATCATAATCATGGGTAGCTTTAGAAACATTCTTCTCAACATCAAATGTCATCATCATCATACATTCTTCATCATTCTCTTCTTTCATAAACCCGTTATCCATGGGCATTCAATTTAATAATTTAGAAAATACAATTTTTGACTGAAAATAATTTAAAATCTGATCGTACCCATGTATAAAAATTGGAGAATCATGCAATTGGGTAAAAACCACAAGTCACGCCCCGAGCCTATACCCTGGACGTGACATAGTACTTGAAGCCACAAATGACCCCAAGTCAACCCCTAGTCTATCATTCACAAGCATTCTGAGTAAAAATGCACAATAGAACTTTTAAATAACAGATTTATCAGTTTAAGAAAATGTAAAGACTGAAAAGTAGAGAAAGAAATAATAAATCTGAAATACAATTCTGAAAGACAAGTCTGTCTGAAATCCAACTACTAAGGAGTTGCTAGGAAAGGTCCCCAGCTAACTCTAAATCTAAACAAAACCATATCCAGATGAAGTAAATAAACAAAGCCCTCGAATGAGGAGGAATCAAACTCTGATCTGCAGAAATGGAATACTATGAAACTAAAGTAACTATTTGTGTTGAACCTGAGAACCTGCAGCTGTATCATGAAATGATACAACATGAAAAGCATGCATCAGTACTTTGAATGTTTGAGTAAGTGGGAGAAACATACTGAATATAAAGTCTGAGCTAAAATGACATTCCATGACAAATAGGTATGTTGAACTGAACTACTTATATAATCTGAAATGATCAAGACGACCCTATATGATGGTAAAGGACATGCCTTGAGTTTGAAACACTGAATCTGAGATACGGTACTGAACTGAGCTGCTTATTCTTATAATGGACTGGACTGACTAGTGGGAGAGTCTATAACTGACATATAACCACGTGAGCTATACATGGAGTCCGATGTATACACCCCACTAGTAGGACCCAATATACCTTGCCAGGGTATAAAGGCATGAAATATGTGATCACAAAAATATCTAGGGACGATAAAGCCAAGTAATACTTAAACCTACGCCGGAAACGTAGTTCTGGGAACCTGGGTACGCTAGAACCCCGGCCCGCTCGGTGTTAAGTTCTACTCCCATTGGAAACCTAAAATGAACTACTAAGCTTATAGCTCAGAACTGGGTTCCAAGACTAGTTGGGGACGAATCACTGCATATATCCTAAGAGCCTTATCGGACCAGATTCTGAAGCGGGGTTCTAAGACTGGTCAGAGCTTCTTATCTAGAAGCATCGTAACCGTCTACAGAACAACTAATAACTGAACTGGGGTCCTGGGGCTGGTCAGAGCTATAACTGAATGTCATAACAATCTAATGGACCAAATAGCTGAAACCTGAATCTGAGTCTGAGAATTGGGAGGCACCACTGACACCTCGAAAATAAACTAGAGTTAAACTGATAAGTTGATGTTTTTTGGAAATACTGAGGTTGCTAAAATATGATTGAAGCTAGACTGATAGAGTTCTGTTTTCTAACTAACTAAATTACTAAGAAGCTAATAGAGAATTTCATTCGATGTACTAATGTCATTCTGATTCACGGGATATTACTTAACACATATGTAAAGCAAGACAATTCTAGGAATTCCACCCAAAGCATTCTTCATTCACTTGAGGGAATTTAACAAGTAAAATCATTACTCAAAAGTTAGGGCTTAAGTGCACTTTTGTAATAATACTGACAATTTGATGAGGAACTGATGAAGATTTTATTAACAATAAGTATAAACATCGTTCTGAGTGAAATCAACAAAAATAAACTTGAATGATTGTCATACTCAAAAGCTCATGGCTTAAAACTAATAGAAGAAATTGAGGAGGACTTTGAGGACGCAAGGCAAGGACAATCACCTTGCTAAAACCTCACATACCTGGTGAAGAATTCCCTGAAGAAGAGGACCTGGATTACTGCGATGAATAAATAACCCTATGTCTTTCTATAGAGTTTCATGGGTGAACCGTCGATGAAATTTTGAGTGTAGACGTGAGAATGAGGGGAGAAAACTGCTCAAACCCTCTAATAGTTCTGAGTTTAGGTTCAAAACAACGTATTCTAGGGACTAAGTAAAAAGGAGATTACTAAAATAACCTTGGTTAAATTCTAAAAACTAGTTGACGGGGTCCCAACGGGTCACTGAACGAGTCATTTGTTGGGACCACGACTCGTTGGGACCTCTCGTTAGGTCTACTGCCTGGATTTACTGATGTCACCACGAGGGACTCAACGATTCGTAGTGAATACCACGACTCCTGGTCACCATTCGTGGACCACACTGCCTCATTATAGGGATTTAATGCCAAGTCCTGTAACGGGTGACTTAACGAGTCGTCTGCATTGATAACGACTCATTTCACCCATTCGTCAAGTACACTAAATGACTAAATAAAATACCAACTAGAGCCCGCCCACGAGTGACCTAACGAGTCGTGGTCAGTGACCAGGGTACACTGCCTCCTCCTCACGGCTCACCTAACGAATCTTGGGGTCTCCTAATGAGTCGTTAGGTATGCCGTTCTGCAACACTTTTGTAGTTTCCCAGATTTTCTAAATTAAGTCCCGGATATTGATTTTGAGCTTCCAGAGCATTACTATATCTCCCCTTGGAAACATTCGTCCTCAAATGTTAGAAAACTCATACCAACTAGAAAAATAACAATCAAAGCATTCAAATACTGCTCATTCAACATCAAAACAACCGAAGTGACTACCTTAGTATAGAGAATCTAATTGAACTGAATTTTTCTTATCATAAACATAACCAAAGTCAGAAAGAAAATTTAGTTACATGAACTGAATTTAACAACTAGTTCAGGTCTTAAAACAAAATTCACATATCAAACTGCAACAGAGTTGATAGAGAAAAAGTGTAGGTATTTGGCCCTCATATTTGCTTCAGCCTCCCACGTAGCTCCTTCAACTTGCTGGTTCATCCATAAAGCCTTGACTGAAGCTATTTCCTTATTCCTCAATATACAAACCTGACGGTCTAGGATTTGCACTAGTACCTCCTCATAGGTGAGGCTATCCTTCACTGCCACATTATCCAATGTCACCACAGTGGTTGGATCCCCGATAAACTTTTTCAAAAGCGATACATGGAAAACTGGATGTACAGCTGCTAGTTCTTAAGGTAACTATAGCTCATAGGCTACCTTGCCGATACGGCTTAAAATTCTATAAGGTCCCACATACCTTGGACTGAGCTTCCCCTTCTTTCCAAACCTCATCACCCCTTTCATGGGTGCAATTTTCAAGTACACCCAATTATCAATTGCAAACTCCAACTCTCTTCTCCACACATCGGCATAAGATTTCTGGCAGCTCTGAGCTGTTTTTAACCTTTCTCGGATGAGCTGAACTTTCTGCATTGCCTCATGAATCGAGTCTGGCCTTATGAAAGTAGCTTCACCGACTTCAAACCATCCTATAAAAGATCTACACATTCTACCATACAATGCCTGAAATGGGGCCATCTGAATACAGGAATGGTAGTTGTTGTTGTATGAAAAATTGATAAGAGGCAAATGTTCATCCCAATTACCCATAAAATCGATCATGCATGCTCTTAGCATATCCTCTAGAGTCTTAATAGTCCATTAAGATTACCCATCTTTCTGCGGGTGAAAAGTTGTACTAAGCTTGACCTGAATGCCAAGTCCCTTCTGGAAAGACTTCTAGAAATGTGAGGTGAACTGGGTACCGCTGTCTGAAATAATAGCCAATTGCACCACATGAAGTCTAACCAGCTCCCTAATATAAAGTTTAGCATAATCCTCAGCTTAATTTGTGGTTTTGACTGGGAGGAAACGTGCTGACTTAGTCATTCAGTCTACTATTACCCAGATTGAGTCATGCTATCGACGAGTCCGGGCTAGACCCGTAATGAAGTGCATATTTACTTCTTCCCACTTCCATGTGGGTATGCTAATATCCTAGGTCATACCTCCTGGTCTCTGGTGTTCTACCTTGACCTTCTGGCAGTTCGGGCACTTAGCCACGAATTTGGCAATGTCTCTTTTCATGCCATTCCACTAGTAAATGGCCCTCAAATCACGATACATTTTTGTAGCACCAGGGTGAATGTAATACCTTGAGCTGTGTTCCTCAGCCAAAATTTATTATCTTAACTCACCAACATCTGGCACGCACAGTCTGCCCTGGTAATGAAGCACCCCATCCCCCCCTTGGGAGAAAGCCTCAACCTCCTTTCTGCAAACCTCTTCCTTGAGTTTGAGTAGAACTGGGTCTTCATCTTGTCTGGACATAACTTCAACCACTAAAGATGAGCCCGACCCATTTTGCACAACTACTCCAACTTCGGCTGAGTCTATCAGTTGCACCCATAACTACGCTAATCTGTGAACATCTATCACTAATTCCTTTTTACCTTCTTCCACTTGAGTTACGCTACCCATTGACATTCTGCTTAGTGCATCAGCCATTACGTTGGTCTTACCCGGGTGATACAGCACACTAATGTCATAATCCTTTAGCAGTTCCAACAAACATCTCTAGCACAGGTTTAGATCCTTCTGACTGAACATGTACTGAAGGCTCTTGTGATGTGTGAACACATCCACGTGAGCCCCGTACAAGTAGTGTCTCCATATTTTTAATGCGAATCCACTGCTGCCAACTCAATGTCATGAGTTAGATAATTCTTCTCATGGGCTTTGAGCTTTCTGGAGGCATAGGCTATCACTTTGCCTCGTTGCATCAAAACGCAACCAAGTCCAACTCTGGAGGCATCACAATACACAACTAACCCATCTGATCCTTCCGCTAAGGTTAACACTAGAGCGGTAGTGAGTTGAGTCTTCAACTCTTGGAAACTCTTCTCACACTCATCCGACCACTGAAATTTCACATTCTTCTAGGTAAACTTGGTTAGAGGAGATGCTATGGAGGAGAAACATTCCACAAACCGTCTCTTAATATCCTGCTAAGCCTAGGAAACTCCTGATTTCAGTAGGAGAGGTAGGTCTGGGGACAATCCTTCATTGCTGCTATCTTATTAGGATCTATTTTATCCCTTCGCTTGAAACCATATGACCCAAGAATGTCACAGACTTTAACTAGAATTCACACTTACTGAACTTGGCAAATAAATGGCAATTTCTGAGGGTCTGTAATGCTATCCTTAGGTGATGGCATGCTCTTCCTCATTTTTGGAGTATACTAGAATGTCATAAATGAATACAATGACGAACATATCCAGGGACTGCCTGAAGACCCTGTTTATAAAGTCCATGAAGGTTGTTGGGGCGTTTGTTAACCCAAAGGACATCCCCACAAACTCATAGTGACCATATCGAGTTCTGAATGTTGTTTTCGGTATGTCACTCTCTCTAACCCTTAACTGATGGTACCCCAAATTGAGGTCAATTTTTGAAAAACAACTAGCTTCCTGAAGTTGGTCGAATAGATCATCAATTCTGGGCAAAGGGTACTTGTTCTTAACTGTGACGTTGTTCAGTTGATGATAATATATGCACATTCTGAGGGTACCATCCTTTTTACGCATGAATAGCACTGGTGCACCCCAGGGAGAGATGCTAGGTCTGATGAAACCCTTATCAAGAAGGTCCTTTAGCTGCGCTTTCAGCTCCTTAAGCTCCGCTGGAGCATTTTGTAAGGAGGGATGGAGATGGGCTGAGTGTCTAGAAGGAGATCTATCCTAAAGTCTATTTCCCGCTCATGGGGAACTCCAGGAAGATCTTCAGGAAATACATCAGGGAACTCGCTAACAACTGGAGCTGGTGGAGCGGGTCTGTTGGCATTTCTAGCTCTGCATCGGTTTCCACGTCGAGGAGGCATTGATCACTTAAAGGAAATAGGACACGATTTAGAAAGACGCCTTGGGAATTAGACTTTAATGCACGATAAAGAGCATTAACAAAAGGGGAATTTTCATAATAACATCTCGTAGCCTCCTCATCATATGTGTGGCGTACTTTACACCCATGAAAAGGACTCTACTCGATGCGGCTTTCAAACTTTCCGAGGATACTCTAAACCTAGTGCTTTAATACCAAGTTTGTCATGACCCAAGCCTACACCCTGGACGTGACATAGTACTTGAAGCCAAAAGTGACCCCAAGTCAACCCCTGGTCTATCATTCACTAGCATTCTGAGTAAACATGCACAACAGAACTTTTAAATAATAGATTTATCAGTTTAAGAAAATGCAAAGACTGAAAAAGTTGAGAAAGAAATAATATATCTGAAATACAATTCTGAAAGACAAGTTTGGTCTGAAAGCCAACTACAGAGGAGTTGCTGGGAAAAGTCTCCAGATAACTCTAGATCTAAACAAAACCATATCCAGATGAAGTAAATATACAAAACCCTAAAATGAGGAGGACTCACACTTTGATCTACTAAAATGGAATGCTCTGAAACTGAAGTAACTATCTGTGCTGAACCTGAGAACCTGTAGTTGTATCATGAAACGATACAACATGAAAAGCATGCATCAGTACTTTGAATGTACTTAGTAAGTGGGAGAAACATACTGAATATAATGTCTAAGCTAAAATGACATGCCATGACAAATAGGTAACCTAAACATAACTACTGATCTAATCTGAAATGGTCAAGACAACCCTGTCTAATTGTCAAGGACATGAGATACTGAATTTGAGATACTGTACTGAACTGAGCTGCTTATTTTTATAATGGACTGGACTGACTAGTGGGAGAGTCTATAACCGACATATAACCACATGAGCTAGACGTGGAGTCTAATGTATAAACCCCACCGGTAGGAACCAATATACCGTTCCAGGGTATAAAGGCATAAACTTGGTGATCACAAAAATATCTGGGGCTAATAAGCTAAGTAATACTCAAACATACGCTGGCAACGTAGTTTTGGGAACCTGGGTGCGCTGGAACCCTGGCCCGCTCGGCACTAAGTTCTACTCCCACTGGAAACCTAAAATGAACTACTAAGCTGATAGCTCAGAACTGGGGTCCAAGACTAATCAGGGACGAATCACTACATGTACCCTGAGAGCCTTATCGGACTACATTCTGAAACTGGGTTCTAAGACTGGTCAGAGATGCTTATCTAGAAGTGTCGTAATCGTCTACAGAGCAACTAATAAGTTAACTAGGGTCATGGGGCTGGTCAGAGCTATAACTGAATGTCATAACCGCCTAATGGCTCAAATAACTAAAACCTGAATCTGAGTCTAAAAACTAGGAGGCACCACTGACACCACGAAAATAAACTAGAGTCAAACTGATAAGTTGACGTTTTCTGGACAACACTGAGGTTACTAATATCTAACTGAAGCTAGACTGATATGATTCTGACCAAAACTAGACTGATAGAATTTTATTTTCTAACTGACTAAATTACTAAGCATCTAATAAAGAATTTCATTCAACGTACTAAAGTCATTCTGATTCATGGGATATTACTTAGCACATGTTTAAAGCAAGACAATTCTAAGAATTCCACCCAAAGCATTCTTCATTCACTAGAGGGAATTTAACAAGTAAAATCATTACTCAAAAGTCAGGGATTAAGTTCACTTTTGTAATAATACAGACAATTTGATGAGGAATTGATGAATATTATATTAAAAATAAGTATAAACATTGTTCTGAGTGAAATAAACAAAAATAAACATATATGCTTCTCATACTCGAAATCTCAGGGCTTAAAACTAATAGAAGAAATTGAGGAGGACTTTGGGGACACAAGAGAAGGAGAATCCCCTTGCTAAAAACCCACATACCTAGTGAAGAATTCCCTGAAGAAGAGGACCTGGACTGTTGCGATGAATGAATAACCCTAAGTCTTTGCTAGAGAGTTTCTTGGGAGAACCATCGATGAAATTCTTTGTGTAGATGTGAGAATAAGGGCAGAAAACCTCTCAAACCCTCTAATAGTTTTGAATTTAGGTTCAAAATGACGTAGTTTAGGGACTAAGTAAATAGCATATTACTAAAATAACACTGGTAAAATTCTGAAAATTGGTCGACGGGGTCCCAACGGATCGCTCAACGAGTCATTGGTTCGGACCACGACTCGTTGGGACCTCTCTTTAGGTCTACTGCCCGAATTTACTGATGTCACCATGAGGAACTCAAGGAGTTGTGGTCATTGAGCAGGACTTCTTGTCACCATTCGTGGACCACACTGCCTCATTATAGGGATTTAATGCCAAGTCCTATAACGGGTGACATAACGAGTTGTCTGCACTGATAACGACTCCTTGCAGCCACTCGTCAAGTACACTGGATGACTACATATAATACCAACTAGAGTGTGCCCACAAGTGACCTAACAGGTCGTGGTTAGTGACCACGACTCGTGAGGTCCCTCGTTGGGTTCACTGCCTCCTTCCTTTGAAATCTCCAGCCTCCTCCTCATAGCTCACCTAACGAATCGTGGGGTCACCTAACGAGTCGTTAGGTGGGTCATTCTGCAATATTTCTTCAGTTCCCAAATTTTCTTAATTAAGTCCCGGATATTAATTTTGAGCTTCCAGGGTATTACACCCCATAACTTGATCATATGAATTTCTCATACCTAGCCAGATGTTTGGGCATGGGTGAGGAAGGAAACACCCACTCCTAACCCTACATACCTAGGAGGGATTATTTTACCACTTCTCTAATTGCCCAAGATAAGCTTCCAATGGAAACCTTCAAAACTTACTCTAAATCCTCTCTTCAAACTCTCAAGTTTGCATGCATGGAATTAATTAGCTTAGAATAGGTTTTCCTCTCTTAAAACCCTGTAAAAAGAGCCTTAAACGATATAGTATAGGTCTTAGGAACTTAGAAATTATGAATAGACCCTTACTAAATTCGCAGGAAAACACTGCCAGGTGGTCCTAACGGACGACCAGACGGATCCTTACTGGGAGAAATGACTCGTCATGTTGATCGTTGAGTCCACTGCCTGCCTGAACTCCTGGGCTCATAACGACTGACCTAACGACTCGTTACCTGACCCAATGGAGTCGTGGTAAGCTTCTGTCAAGTACATTGGCCTGACCTCCTCTATTTTCCTTCTCTTTTACCCCACGGTTTACCTAACGACTCATGGGATATGACCAGGAGTCTATGCCAAACCCGTGGGCAAGCCTTTTCCTCCAATCTCCCCAACTCTCCCATGGCCTCCCCATGAATCACCTGACGACTCGTAGGCTATCCTCACAAGTCGTCATATGACTCGTTCTGTGCCTGCAACACCAGTTTTACATTTTCCCTGTTTTGACTCCTGGGTCTGATCCTTTGGTTCCCAGGGTATTGCATCCCCGCTCCTCTAGCTCACTCTTACAACTCTAACATATGCTCGTCATGAGTCTGCAGGCTATCCATTCTACCCCGTTTTCTCTCCTTCTTCTCCTTCCTCTTTCTCTTCTTTCTTGAGGAGTCGTCTTCAACCTCCTCTATGACCCTCTACTTTTATTTTCCTCCTCCGTCTATAGTGGGAACCCAATATGCCTCAAGATCTAGCTCCTCATCAAGCACAACATCCAATCCTGGAAAAGTAGGGGCAGATAATATTGCCGGCTGTCTAGATGACAACTCAGCTACCTAGCTCCACAAAGCCCCAAACTCCTCTCTAAGGCTGCCCGTATCTGAACGCTCAGCTATTCGCTCATTGAAGCAGCTCTCAAAACTATCCAACCGGCTATGCAACAACCTCGCAACCTCATCAATCTCGGCCTTCATCCATGACTTGACATTTTCATTCATGGCATTGAACTTTTTTCGGTCATTGTCAATCTCTTGGCCAATTTCTGGAGGAAGTCCTGGGGTACCAACACATAGCCTGCTGGAGTCTTACTCGGGATACCCATTGGAGGTTGGAGGATGTGCTAGCAGCTGCGTCTGTGTTTTCGACCTCTTTAGCCGACATCTCTCCTTGCTCTACTGAAGTGGGGCCATTATAAATGCTTTCCCCCGAATGTCTGTGGTAATGGGAGTACTGAAAAAACTCTAACCTATCTTACCAGGTTCATCTAATCTCGTATCAGGCCTATATCTTCCATCCTCTGGCTGCCAATTAGACTGTCAACCTCCATTTTTCCTTGAGACATGCCTCTATACATAATCTAAAACACGAGACTCGAGAATAGAATGGTAGTGCACAATCCCATAGCCCAGTCTTGGATCTCCTCTACGATGACCCTTGGAATGTTTATGGCGTATGGCGATATGAAACACACCACCAAGGATGCTCTGTCTACACTAAGGGTGTCATCATTGACCGTCGGTGCCAACCTAGATTTTTTGTTTACCTTACTTACTTTCCTTTTCCTTATATCAATAACTCAATCAAAATGCAATTATCTCCAAGAACAAAAAGTCTACTATGCTTAATACCTTTAGTTTGATCGATATCTATCTTAATTCGACCTAGTGTCCAGCAGGCCTTCACTATGAAGTTTAGCGAGGCTTTGGTGACCTTCTTTCCACTATCCACCCAATCCACATCCTCGTCATCCGCTAAAACCCTATCTAGCTATTTAATTTGTCTCTACCTCTCCTCATAACCCAGCTTCTTTACTCTTTTAAGGGCGTCTACTTGGTAATCGAACTCAACTGTCATGTCAGGAGCTCTTAACTGTAGCCCTTAGACTACCTGAGCAATAGTACGCTCAAAGATATCAACCGTGCACCTCATACTATCATACTCTCAAGCTTGGGCTGTATTTTCAATTTTTTCCCACCTTTTGTTTTTTGCTCCATTTTGGCCAAATAATTGGCGTAGAACTCCTGGACCATTGTAGGAATGTACTTCTCCGGAGTTCTAGCCGTCATCCAGTCAAATTTGTAGAAGCTGAATATCCATTTCATTTCCTCTTCCTCATTCAAGGGACTAGTGAGGATCCGCGGTTCTTCCTGTATGCTATGCCTCAAATGGTTCTTTGAGGTGAGAGCAAGGACTAACTCCTATATCTCCTAAGCATTGGGTATTCTCCACCACATAGTATGGTTCTCTAGAGGAATAGTTTGGTAGCCTTCATCCTCAGTAGCCTCATTGCGGTCATCTCTGGATTTGGCCTCCTTGGACCCTTTTTCCTCATTAGAGCCACTCCTGGACTCTTCGGAATACTCTTCAGCTCTCTCCTAAGACTAAGGAGCAACGACTGCAGTTGCAGCTTGCACCTTGTGCTTAGCCCTAGTTGTCCGTGGCTCATCAATGTTAGAAGTATCAACTCGGTACTCTTCCATTGAACCACTAGGGGAGCTACCTGCTTCATCAGAGTTGGAGGGATCATCTCTCAATGCCCTCCTAGCAGCTATCTCAAGTCTGTTCTCCTTATCTTTGGCGATTTTGGTTGCTATTCTCTTCATTTACATAGTACCAATGGAGAAAAAGGTTAGTATGTATGGTCTGAGAAAAAGAAAACAAGAAAAATACCCGTGGATGTTTCAATATCCGGGTCGAGTCGGGTCAATTTCACTTATTTTTCCCATCACGACTCGTACCATGAGTCGTAGGTTGAACCTACAGCTCGTCCCTTTGACCCTTGGTAGAAGACTTTAGGAACTTACCTGGGGACCTACGAGTGCATGGTACAAGTCATACCATGGTGGTGCAAACCATAATATGGCTCATAAGTCATTATTTTCTGCACTTCCATTTTTGGCATAGTTCATCCTTACATTGTGTACTATGACTCATGCAAAGGAGGTACAATTCATAATGTCCAACTATAACATGAACTCAAGCACCAGACAAGTCTGTGCTTTCAACTACGGACAGTACTACGAGCCGTACAATCCTCTTATGAGTCGTACTGATGCTCATAGTATAGGTCGTCTCTTAAATTTTTAGCCGACCAGTTTTGTTCCACCTGTACACTAAACACACATAAGTTAAGATACTTGGGTGTCCTACTAAGAAGCTCCTTATTTAACACCGCGACATGACATAGGTGATCTAATAAGACTTAACCAAACCACCATAGGGGTTGCCTCCCAAGAAGCGTTTGATTTAATGTTGTGTCACAATGCAAGTCTCTTGACTACTCAAAATTCATCAAGAAACTAACTATCATCCTCCATTGTTGAGACAACCCTAAACTTATAGGGCTGCTTCATTGAACGACAGACATTAAAAGTGACCTCCTCTATATTCAGCCTGAATTTTATTTTGCTAGCCTCAATATCTACTAAAGCTCTCTATGTGGAAAGGAATGGCTGCCCCAAAATGATAGGGACTTCAAAATCAACCTCGCAATCTAGGATCATGAAGTCCGCAGGAAGATAAAATAGTCCACCTTTGCTAACACATAAAATAAGATCCCCACTGACTTTTTGACTGTGCGGTCTGCAGTCAATAGCCGCATTGATGTCGGTGGGGGGGCTCCCAAATCTAGATGTTTGAATACAACCAAAGGCATCAAGTTGATGCTAGCACCCAAGTCACACAAGGCCTTTGCAAACTCAAAATCACCAATCGCGCAAGGAATGGTGAAGACACCTGGATCCTCCTTCTTTTGATCAAGGAGCTATGAGGCTATGGCACTGAAATGATGCAAGTTACCAAATGGCTCATAGCTCACAGACCTCTTCTTGCTCACTAGGTCCTTCATGAACTTGGCATATATGGGTATCTGCTCCAATGCATCGACCAATGGTATGTTCACAGATAACTGTTTTAGCATAGAGAGAAATTTCTGGAACTTACAATCTTCTGCCTTTTTCTTCATCCTTTGAGGGAACGGTGGTGGTGGTCGAGGGATAGCATTATAAATTTGCGTGGCCTATTTTTTATTACCTTTATCAGCTTCAGCCTTCATTAAACCACCTCGAGCCTCAGTCAACTCAGCCTCACCTGTAGGCTAATGCTCAGCAACCTTATCTTCCTCACTAATCTCAATTCCTTCCATTTTTCCATCTTAACTACAACTGGCAGAGAGGGATCAACCGTGGTATTTCCACTCCTAGTCATCAAATATATATAGTGACTATCATTCATTGGATTTTGCACTGTGTTGCTAGGAAATGTTCCCTTCTGCCTTTGGTTCAGGGAGGCCGACATCTGACCAAACTGTTGCTTAATCTATTTGATCGTTGTGGCATATATTCAACTTTCTTGTTCATACACGATATATCCCACCGGATGTCCCTCAGCTAATCATTGGTGGACTTCACCTTCTTGACCATTTCAGCCATTATGTTCTCCAATATTGAGGGTCCAGTATCACCCTCATGTGCATTAGTAGGAACATAAAAACTTGCGCCATGGTTGCGATATCCATCATTCTTTCTCCATTCTCCCTCTCGCTGAACATAGGCTCGGATCGAGACACTAGACAAGGAACCCCGAGAGCCTCCAAGTCAACCCATGGCATGAACATACATCTCACTCAATCATAAAAAGTGGAAGATCGGCATAATAACCATAGTAGAAGTTTGAACAAAGTCAACTTCGCCTCACTTATAGGCTCATGCTCAATAACCTCATCTTCCTCACTAATCTCAATCTCCCTCTATTTTTCCATCTTAATTATAATTGGTAGAGGAAAATCAACTTTGGTTTTTCTACTCCTAGTCATCACAGCCATATAGTGACTATTATTCTTTGGATTTTTCACTGTGTTGCTAGGATATGTTCCCTTCTACCTTTGGTTTAGGGAGGCCAACATCTGACCAAGCTACTTCTTAATCTGTTTGATCATTGTGGAATGTGATTCAACTTTCTTGTTCATACCCGATATACCCCCCCGGATGTGACTCAACTAATCATTGGTGTACTTTACCTTCTTGAGCATTTAAGCCATCATGTTCTCCAATCTTAATGTTCTAGTCTCACCCTCACGTGTATTAGGAGGAACATACAAACCTCTGTGATTGTTGCGATATCCATCATTCTTTCTCCATTCTCCCTTTCCCTCACGACTTTTTCTTCTATCCCCATACCTGTTCATATTTTAGTTTTCCCGATACATGTTTCGACACTTATTTCTAGAACCTTGTTCCAAGTTTCCTATCTAAACCCTTGGTTGTTGGCCCGAAAACTCGTCACCTGGTTATCCAAGAAATTTACCTCCTCCTTAGATTTTGAATGCTCCTACCCCAGTTCCTGACCCTGATTTCCTACTGCTTATACCTATCTAGCACCAACGCCTATGATATACTTCATGAGCATGTTTAATGATGTCCGCATATGAGCCAGCTCCTGATCATGTTCCTCCTCCTTTCGGTGTGGATCCGAAGATATACCAATAGCATACGTACCTACAGTTTCTTCTGCTTCCCTGCTGTGCCAGGCCCTATTCGTCTTAGTTACTCTGTCCTAACAAATTATAGCTTTCTCCCACGTGTGACTCATCAACGCTCCTCCTTCCACTATATCTACTACAACCTTTGTGCTGTTATTTAAGGACCTATAAAAAATTTCCAATAAACTATCATCTGGAAATTTATGGTTTGGGCACTGTTCTGCTTCTTCAGAAATCTCAACCATGTCTCATGAAGTACCTCAATCTTCAATTGTAGGAGGTTATAAATTTTGTCCTTTAACTATAACATCCTGGAGGGTGAGAAGAACCTTTCTAGGAATGCCTGTTTAACCTCCTTTCAGTTGATAATAGAGTTGTTGGGAAACTCCAATAACTATAACGTGTCCTCTCCAGAGAGAGAGAATGGGAAGACTCTCAACCTTATCGCATACTGGCTTACACCAGGTAACTTGTACCCCCTGCATATCCCGACAAAATTCATCAAGTGCAGGTTAGCATCGTCATCTGTATGAACCTAAATACCCCTTTCATATTCAGCAGCTGTATCATGGTGTTAGTGATATAAAACTTCTCCCCAGCAGGCAAGGTTGGTTGTACAATGGCTCTAGTTGACACGACATCATCAATATCCGAGTCATCCTCATCATAGAACTGAAGAACATATCTCTAGTGTCACGCTCCAGAACACGGGTAGGATGCAACTGGCACTCGATTCATCTTCGATCGAGAAGATGGATATATAGCATTTATAAATATAACACTAAGGCTGACCAAGACACCTGTCACAACCAACCAAGATAAATACTGGGCCAATAATGCCTTGACAATTATAAATATGCAACCTGGAAAGCGGAAAAGGCTACAATAAATCTAAGAAAGGAAATGAAAAACAAATATGACTACACAACCCACACTACTATACAAACTAGTCCATATCAGCCTCTACAGAGTAAAAAAACTGAAATGCACGGTACAGGGCCCCGACCTACCCATGCTATACACAAAACGGAAAATAGTCCAAACTAGGACATAACTCCTGGAAGAGAGGAGCATACCACTATTCTGCTGAAGTCTGGCTCCTACTACGTCCGATGATCTGAGTCTCGTCTTATACCTGCAACGCGATTGCAGGAAGGGTCCCAAGATGAAGTGACGTTCGTATGAATAAAATGAACTGGTAAATAAAACTGAAAACTGTAAACATGTAAGATAAAAATTATAACTAGGCCATAAATAAGGAGTAGTAACAACCCGAAATTCTGAAAATAGAAACTTGATAATAACTCATTATTGAAGTGTAAATGCAACCATCTAATGCACAACAAAGACTATAACTGACATGCCAGCAAACAGCCAACCAAAAATCTATATACAATCCGTCCAACCAATGTACCACATCGAGGTAAAAATAAAAATGCCTCCAGTCGGTGTACCATACCGGGGTAAAAATAAAAATTCATCCAGCCAGTGTACCATACCAGGATAAACTCCGTCCAGCCGGTGTACCACACCGGGGTAAAATAACAAGACCTCCAGCCAATGTACCAGACCGAGGTTAAATCAATAAATCTTAGACAAAATCATAAATGGAGTCAATATGGCTTATACTGGATCAGCTCAATACATACAACATAGAAATGACGAATACTAAACATGTGGCCTGCATAGGCTTCCTTCGTAATGCATAACTGGAACTGAGTACATATAACATGTAAATCTAGAAAATAGAACATAAATTCATGTATTAAAAACATGTATAACTCATAAGGAACTACGGATAACCTAAGAGTTTCAATAAAATTTATAGATCGTCTCCAAGGGACATTAGAGCTCAAAAACTCGCTAGCTTGTCGTTCGGCTTAAGGGAAAGGGATTATGAAATCTCCCCTTGGCCTGACATATTTCATAACATACACATAAGATAAAAGACAAGAATAACCAGGTAATCCTAATTCGGTAAGCTCGTTTACCCTCAATAGCTTGCGACGTCTTTACGTGGCTTAAAATCGTTTACACGTCCTCATCTTGGCTTTTTCACCAATTTCAGTTAGCGACCAGACCTTTAACACATTTAACATCACATATATATACACATGACATACAGTAAGTACCAGCTAACAAATCCCACGCTGAGGGGTCTCAATTTCTTGTACAACTACGACAACAATCAACACAATATCACACTTTAGGTGTCTCACTTCGTCTAGGAATAATCTTAACGTTTATCCTTAATAAAACATGGTAATTTAAAGCTTAAATGAATCTTAACATACTGCCTCTATACTTTTAAATAGGTAGCTTTCTTATTCGGTTCACAACACACAAATCGTGCTTAAAAGAATGATAGACGGAGCGCCTTACATACATTTCTCCGATGATCTTTTCTCTAGCCGATTTCCTATCTCAATGATCAGCCTTAAACCTCCTTAATCCAGTGGTTTTATAGGCCAACAATAAGATTAATCTATATAAAAAAAATGCAGCGAATATAACTTATCAGAGGCAGTCAAAATAGCAACAACAACAACACACGACAACATCAACAACATTTAGCCATTTTCTCAACTAATTTTCACTAACTTTTGAGGGAGAAAACAGAGGAAATTTTACCTCAGTTTTTCTGTTATTCTACCCCTCAATATGAAGTATAATTCCAGCAAAATAAACAGCCAAAAAGCCTAAGGAAAACGAGCAAAACTCAGCTAACAAACAGTCCATCGGCAGCTCACTTAGCTGCCAATTTCTAGATTTTTGCTTTTCAATTTGAGAGGTTTAAAAGGGGCGAAATCCTTACATTTTCTCATGATTTCAAAACCTACTCAAAGATGGATATATATGCAGTAAAAATATATTTTGAAACGCAGAAAAACTTCTTCAAAACCTTGCCAAAACGAGCTCCAAAACAGCCACTAACATACATGACAAGGTAATCTGAACTTATATTGTGATTTTCTTGAATTATGCTTGATGTTCCTCCTTGATTTTCTTTGTCCTAGCTGCTAGAATTGAGAGAGAAATGGAATCCTTAGCAAGCTGGTCAATTTAGATTTAGCTGTAAATGTTTTCTACAAGTGAAAAATCAGATTTTAAGTAAATAGGGCGGTGCAGGCGCTAGGGCGTCATGCCCGCGTCACCGCTTGCGATGGTTTTGTAAAATGCCCATAACTTCTTACTTGAAACTCCGATTGACAAGTGGTTTGATGTTCTGAAAAGTAGAATCAAAGACCTTAAATTTGATAGGTCGTGGGGCTTTCTAATTCTTTATATATTGAGAGATATTGTGGTTTAAAGTTGACACTTAGTTACGAACTTCACATACTCTTTGGTTTTGTGATCGTACACATTTCCCTTGTCACCTACGACCAATATACAACCCGTACTTTTCCTAACCTAGCATAAAACATCAAATAATCACCAAAAAGCTTTTGGGGTGTTATATTCTCCCCCCTTAGGAACATTCATCCCTGAATGGAAATTAATTTCACTTAATATGCATCAAAATAGATACTTAGTAACTTAAGTATCAAACACATACCTTAACATCACGTCGACATCATAAATAGGTGAGGATATTTATTCTTCATTTCCTCCTCAGCCTACCAAGTCACTTCCTCGGTGTTATTACTTCACCATAATACTTTAACTGATGTGACTTCTTTGGTTCGAAGTTTCCTGACTTGCTGGTCAAGAATAGCAACTGGAACCTCAGCGTAGGTCATCTCCTCAGAAATTAGAACATCATCGATAGGCATAACACGGGTTGGGTCTCCTATACAATTCCGCAACATCGATACATGAAATACTGGGTGGACTGCTGCTAACTCTGGTGGCAACTCCAACTCATAGGCCACTTTTCCTACCCTACAGATAACTCTGTAGGGCCCAAAATATCTAGGACTCATCTTGCCTTTTCGGCCAAATCGCATAACTCCTTTTCATAGGTGACACTTTCAGGAAGACCCAATCATTAACAACAAACTCTAGTGCTCATTGATGTACATCTGCATAAGACTTCTGCCTGCTATGGCCTGTCTGAAGTCGATCTCTAATAAGTTTCACCTTGTCAATAGCTCTCTTCACTAAGTTTGGCCCCAATAACTCTGCCTCACTGAGTTCAAACCAGCCCACTGGTGACCTGCATTTTCGCCCATATAAAGCTTCATATGGAGCCATCTGAATACTTGCGTGGTAGCTGTTATTTTATAGGAGAACTTAATCAATGAAACATGATCATCCCAGCTTCCGCCAAAATATAAAACACAGGCACGCAACATGTCTTCAAGAATTTGAATGATGCGTTCAGCTTGTCCGTCTGTCAGACGATGAAATGCGGTACTTAGGCTTACGTGAGTGCCCAGGACTTTCTGGAAAGACTTACAGAAGTTTGGTGTGAACTGAGCACCTCTTTCAGAAATAATGGACAAGGGGACGCCATGTAGGTGAATTATCTATCGTATATAAAGCCTAGCATAATCCTCTGCAGCATATACGGTCTTAACTGGTAAGAAGTGAGCTGATTTACTTGATCTATCAACTATTACCCAGATAGAATCATGCTTCCTACTGGTACTAGGTAATCCTGTAATAAAATCCACATTAATCACCTCCCACTTCCAAGCTAGAATTTATATATCCTACACCAAACCTCCAGGCCTCTGGTGCTCAATCTTTACCTTTTGGCAATTGGGACACTGAGTCACAAGACCGGTGATGTCCTTTTTCATGCCATTCCACCAATATAGCTACCTCAGGTTACGATACATCTTTGTGGCACTTGGGTGTACTGAATATTTAGAATAATGAGCTTCATTCATAATTTGTTCCCGTAGTTCACCCACATTAGGTACATATAGACGGACATGGTATCTAAGAACTCCATCGGGTCCACAATCAAATAGGCTCTGCTTCTATTGTAGTATACTGTCTCTCAGTAAGACTAACTCTACATCGACATATTGTCGTTGCTTAACTTCCGCTACCAAGGACGATTCTGCTGTGTTTTTTACGATAACACTCCCATCTTCAACACCTAGTAAAAAAATCTGTAAGTCAGCCAACTGCCGTAGAGCCTTCATCATTTCAATCCTATCAACCTGAATGTGACTCAAGCTACCCATAGACTTGCGACTTAGCGCATCAGCTACAACATTTGCCTTGCCCGAATGATACAGAATGCTAACGTCATAATCTTTCAGCAATTCTAACCACCTTCTCTGGCGTCAATTCAACTCCTTCTGCTGAAACAAATATTGGAGGCTCTTATGATCTCTGAAGATATCAATATGTAGTCCGTATAAGTAATGGCGCCAAATCTTCAATGCAAATACCACTGCGGCCAACTCAAGATCATCAGTAGGATAATTTTTCTCGTGCTTCCTCAACTATCTAGAGGCATAAGCATTGACCTTGTCTTGTTGCATCAAAACACAACCTATCCCAACTCTCGAAGAATCACAATAGACCACATAACCCTCGACACCCTTTGGAAGAGTCAAGACAGGTACTGAAGTCAGCCTATCGTTCAATTCCTTAAAACTTCGCTCACATGCCTCTGTCCACTGAAACTTAGTTTCTTTATGAGTCAACTTTGTCAATGGTGCAACGATAGTAGAGAAACCTTCCACGAATCGGCGATAATAACCATCTAACCCCAGAAAGCTACGAACCACTGTAGGATTCAAGGGTCTGGGCCATGTCTTTACTGCCTCTATCTTTAAACTATCCACTCTTATACCTTCAACTGTAATTACATGACCAAGGAAAGCCACAGATGATAGCCAAAACTTACATTTAGAAAATTTAGCATATTACCTGTGCTTCTGTAGAGTCTGTAATACTGCTCTCAAATGACCTGCATGCTCAGCCTCGGATCGCGAGTAAATCAGAATATCATCAATGAAGTCGATCACAAATACATCAAGAAAAGGCCTAAACACCTGATTCATCAAGTCCATAAAAGCTGCTGGGGAATTAGTAAGACCAAATAACATCACTAAGAACTCATAATGGCCATATCTAGTCCCGAAGGCAGTCTTGGGGATATCAACTTCCCTAACCCGTAAATGATGGTACCCCGATCTCAAATAAATCTTTGAGAAGCATCTGGCACCCTGTAACTGATCAAATAGATCATCCGTCCTGGGAAGTGGGTACTTATTCTTAATCGTAACTTTATTTAGCTACCTATGGTCGATAAACATTCGTAACAACCTGTCTTTCTTTCGCACAAAGAGCACTGGTGCACCCCAAGGCGATACACTAGGTCGAATGAATCCCTTCTCGAGCAGATCTCTCAACAGCTCATTTAATTCCCTTAGCTCTGCTGGAGCCATTATGTAAGGAGGGATCAATACAGGCTGAGTACCTAGAAGTAGATCAATAGCAAAATCTATCTCCCTTTCAGGAGGAATTCCAGGCAAATCCTCTGGAAAGACCTCAGGGAACTCTTTACAATAGGAATTGACTGGAGAGTCGTAGGATCACATTCCAAGTTTCTTACCAAAACCAAGTGAGAAATACAACCCTTGGGTATCAACTTTTGAGCCTTAAGGTATGAAATAAACTTACCTTTAGGCATAGCGGCATCACCTTGCCATTCCCGGACTGGCTCGCTGGGAAAATTGAATCTGAAAACCTTAGCTCTAAAATTAACATTAGCATAACATTCCGCAAACTAATCAATACCCAAAATTACATCAAAATCAACCATTTCAAGCTCAACTAGATCAACTAAGGTTGATCTATCACATACCAATACTATGCAATTCGGTGAACTCGTCTAGCTAACAAAGATTCGCCAATTTGCATAGAAATAGCAAATGGT
The DNA here is from genome assembly GCA_018107945.1 of Datura stramonium. NCBI lineage: Eukaryota > Viridiplantae > Streptophyta > Magnoliopsida > Solanales > Solanaceae > Datura > Datura stramonium. Next base: position 194,210 of record JACEIK010001491.1, on the reverse strand, counting down.
ATAGATAATAACTCAGGGATAGTCTCAAACTGACTCGCAACCAATGGTGTTACATAAGAGAGTGTAGAACCAGGATCAAGTAAGACATATACTGCACGAGAATAAATAATAAAAGTACTTGTAACAACATTAGGTGAGGCCTCCTGGTCCTGTCAACCGCCCAAAGCATAAAATCGATTTTGGGTTGCCCCAGAACTAGAAGCCTCTCTCCCTCTGCCTCTTCCATGGGATTTTTCTAGCTGAGGATTAGGTCTGGGAGGTCAAACAGACGATGAAGAAGCAACCACTGATCACGCATGATCCATCTCGACCCTATCTGAACAATTCCTAATAAAGTACCCTGGCTTCCCACAAAGATAACATACATTTTGCTCCTGACGACACTGACCTGAATGAGTTTCCCACACTGGGGACAAGGCGGCAATGGTGGTCTCCTCTGCCCCTCCCACTCTTGTCATCGGGAGCTAGATAGAGCTGGGCCTTGGTCCCTTCTCTGTCCCTGAAATTGAGGTAGGGCACTCCCTATTGGCCTACCTGACTGCTTGGATGACTGAGCCCCTGCGTCACCCTGTGGCCCTCTATAAGGACCCACAATCCTAGCTCTCTTTCGTTGCTCCTGTTGTCTCCGAGTATCCCGTAAGTGATGAACTAAATCCTCTCCCCTCTGGGCGAAATCTTGAATTCATGAAATTTCCATATGCTCCTGAGTAGATACCCCCAATAAATCTCGAGCTATATGAGGCCCCAACCCTAACACGAACCGATGAACTCTATCCTCCATCATCTGAACAATGTGAGAAGCATACCTGGCAATAGAATTAAACCGAAGACAATACTCACGCACACTCATACTTCCTTTCTCTAGCTGCAAAAACTGCTCAGCTCGAGCCCGTCGAACCTCCCGGGGTAGATGGTGGTGTATAAAGGCTTCAGAGAACTCTACGCACTCAGCTAGTGGTGCATCGGCTCCTCTAGATTGAGCCCAAGCCTCATACCACAATATGGCCACATCAAGTAGTCTGAAGGCCGCCAACTCTACTTCCTCAGTCGTTGTAGCTTGCATCACTTTTAACACCCTATAAGTTTTACCGATAAAGTCCTGAGGATCCTCGCTCGGGTCTGATCTGGTGAATATAGGAGGTCTCAAACTCAAGAACTCGCGGGCCCTGGAACTCTCAGTTGTATGGCCTCTATGTTTCTCCATCGCCTCCAACCGTCGCTCTTCACCTACGGCTATACGAGCTATCAGTTGAACAACTCCCTCAACACCCTGTCCTTTCAGAACAATTGGAGGTACCACAGGCGTGGGAGGGTCTGCCACTCTACTACCCTCAACTACTGCTGGTGTGGGAGGAGCTGGAGGTCTATCTGCCATTGCTCTTGTTGGTGTGGGAGGAACTATAATACCTAGGGCAGGAGATTCACTCTGAGCCTCTAACCTTTCGCTCTGATCCAATGGAGGGAGACTAGTACCCTCCCCAACGGCTGTTCCAATCAACCTTGTCACAGGCATACTCTAAAACAATAACACGATTTAGATATTGCAGTACTTATGAGCTCGACCTATAGCACGAACTATTAGTAAAAGAAGTGAAACAATTCCTAAATGTCCTCTGTAGCCTCCTGATTATAAATATGGTGCATAACATACACATAAGAAATACTCTACTTGACACGGCTTTCTGGACTCCGTAGGACACAACTTCGCTCTGATACCATGTCTGTCATGCCCTAGAACTAGGGTAGGGTGCAACTGGCACTCGATTCTTCTTCGATCGAGAATCCGGCTATCTAGCATCTATAAATGTAACACTAAGGCTGACCAAGCCACCTGTCACAACCAACAAAAATAAATATTGAGCCAATAATACGTTGACAATTATAAATATGCAACCTGGAAAACCAACAAGGCTATAATAAAGCTAAGCAAGGCAATGAAAAACCAATATGACTACCCAACCCACACTACTATACAAACTAGTCCACATCAGCCTCTATAGAGTAAACAAACTGAAATGCATGGGATAGGGCCCCGACCTACCCATGTTGTACAAAAAACTGAAAATAGTCCAAACTAGGAAATGGATCCTGGAAGAGAGGAGCATACCACTATTCTGCTGAAGTCTGGCTCCTACTACGTTCAATGTCTAAGCCTCGGCCTGTACCTGCAGCACGATTGCAGTAAGGGTCCCAAGAAGAAGCGACGTCAGTACGAATAAAATGTACTGGTATGTGAGGTTGAAAACTATAAATATGTAAGATAAAAATGATTACTAGGACAGAAATAAGGAGTAGTAACAACCAGAAATTTTGAAAACAGAAACCTGACTATAACTCATTATTGAAGTGTAAATGACACCATCTAATGCACAGCAAAGACTATAACTGGCATGCCAGCAGACATCCGACCATGAAATCTATATACAATCCGTCCAGCTAGTGTACCACACTGGGGTAAAAATAAAAATTCCTCCAGCCGGTGTACCATACTGGGGTAAACCCCGTCCATCCGTTGTACCACACCAGGGTAAAATAACAAGACCTCCAGCTGGTGTACTACACCGGGGTAAAATCAATAAAGCTTAGAAAAAATCATAAATAGAGCTGATATGGCTTATACTGGACCAGCTCAATACATACAGCATAGAAATGACGAATACTAAACATGTGGCTTGCATTGGCCTCCTTCGTCATTCATAATTGGAACTGAGTACATATAACATGTAAATCTAGAAAATAGAACTTAAATGCATGTATTAAAAACTTGTATAAATCATAAGGAACTACGCATAACCTAAGAGTTTCAACAAAATTTATAGATCGTCTCCAAGGGACATTGGAGCTCGGAAACTCACTAGCTTGTCGTTCGGCTTAAGGGAAATGGATTGTGAAACATCCCATTGGACTGACATATTTCATAACATACACATAAGATAAAGGAAAACCATAACTACATAATCCTAATTCGGTAAGCTTGTTTACCCTCAATAGCTTGTGACGTCTTTACATGGCTTAAAATCATTTACACATCCTCATCTCGTCTCTTTAACCAATTTATGTTAGCAACCAGACCTTTAAACACATTTAACATGACATATATATACACATGACATACATTAAAGACCAATTAACAATGGCCACACTGAGGGGTCTCCAACTCCATNCCAACTCCATGTACAACTACGACAACAATCAACACAATATCACACTTTAGGTGTCTCACTTCGGCTAGGCATAATCTTAACATTTATCCTCAATAAAATAGGGGACTTTAAGGATTAAATGAATCATAGAAAACTTACTGAATACTTTTAAATCAGTTGTTGTCTCATTCAATTCACAAAACATGAATCGTGCTTAAAAGTATGATAGACGGGGCGCCTTACATACATATCTCCGATGAACTTTTCTCTAGCTGATTTCCTATCTCAATGATCATCCTTCAACCTCCTTAATCCAGTGGTTTTATAGGCCAACAACAAGCTTAATATATATCAAAAAATGCAGCCAACATAACTAATCATAGGCATTCAAAATAGCAACAACAACACATGACAACATCAACAACATTTAGCATTTTCTCACCTAATTATCACTAACTTTTGAGGGAGAAAACAGAGGAAATTTTACCTTAGTTTTTCTGTGATTCTACCCCTCAATATGAAGTATAAATCCATCAAATTAAAAATCCAAAAAGCCTAAGGAAAATGAGAAAAACTCAGCTAACAAACAGTCCATCGGCAGCTCACTTAGCTGCCAATTTCCAGATTTTTGCTTTGCAATTGGAGAGGTTTAAAAGGGGCGAAATCCTTACCTTTTCTCCTGATTTCAACACCTACTAAAAGATGGATATATAGGAAGTCCAAATAGATTTTGAAATGCAGAAAAACATCTTCAAAACCTTGCCATAACAAGCCCCAAAACATCCCGTAACATACTTGGCAAGGTAATCTCAACTTGGGATTTTCTTGAACTTTGCTTGATTTTCCTCCTTGATTTTCTTTGTCCTAGCTACTAGAATTGAGAGAGAAATGGAATCCTTAGCAAGCTGGTCGATTTAGGTTTAGCTGGAAATGTTTTCTACAAGTGAAAAATCTGATTTTAAGTAAATGGGGCGGTGGAGGCGCTAGGGCGTCATGCCCGCATCACCGCTCGTGATAGTTCAGTAAAATATCCATAACTTCTTACTCCGAACTCCGATTGATAATTGGTTTTAAGTTATGTAAACTAGACTCAAAGACCTTAAAATTTGATAGGTCGTGGGATTCTAAGTCATTATATATTGGGAGATATGGTCATTCAAAGTTGACCCTTACTTATGAACTTCATATACTCTTTGGTTTTTTGATCGTAAACATATCCCTTGTCACCTACGACCAATATACAACCCATAATTTCCCTAACCTAGCATAAAACATCAAATAATCACCAAAATCTTTCAGGGTGTTATATCTGGCCTCTATTGCCCCTTCCATGGCGACCACCATTCACTACTTCCTCTCGAGCATCCTCGACTTCCTAAAGTGCAGCTTGACGAGCTTCTTCATCCATACAAGCATCTCTCTTCTTAGGGTTCTCCATTCTCGGCAGAGTTTCCTATAATTCAAGATCAAGAGGAATTAGGGGGTTTTCGCTCCGTTGAGTACATGGCATTCACAAAGAGACAACCTGTGGGTTCCAAAACCAAAAAGAATACTTAAATTATGAAATAACAACTAAAAGTTAAACACATCAATTACTCTAATGATAAATCATATTACCCAGCAACGATGACACTTTTGATAACGCTCAAATCATACTCCTGTAAGAGTATGACGCGGACGTTGTCAATATATAACCCAACAAAGGTTGGGGTCGATCCCAGAGGAAATGTGATCAAGATATAGAATAATGCTAGTATTTAAGCTTTTATGTTTATTATCTCCGAAAAGTGGGTTTTGTAAAGGCAATTATATGACAAAATTGAGAATTGATTGTTCTTTCTCAAGATTATGTGAATAACTAGGGTAAGTTTTCCCCATGGATTCATAACTACTTTGGGTTATACACCTGTGATCTATCCCGATGCTTACTTGTAGAACTGATAACTAGGGTTCATCAAAACGGCTGGTTCAGTCCTATTGGATGTAATACCCCGAAGGTTCCTAAGACTAGATGAGAAGATTGGATATGAGTTCAGCATAAAAGTCTACATTTTTTCCCCAAAAAGACTCATGGTATGAGTCGTGGTGGGAAGTAACATATCATGGGATGGAGTCGTGGTGGAATTCTAAAGTTGGATGCCCAGACCACGAGTCACACCACGGTGTGTGGGTCTGACTCATGATCAGGAATCATGGTGAGACACTGGGATGCCAGGTTTAGAAAGGACGGATCGTGGTACAACTCATATTGTGAAACAATGAGTCATGATAGGGATCGTAGTTTTGAGGTTCTGTGTATGGACGGGTTGTAGCTAACTAGGTAGCGGGGTGTCACTCAGTCTACTAGCCAACCGTAGTGCCGCTAACTCTAAAGTATAACTGTCCTATCTAAATTTTTGGCCTCGGGGCGCGAAGATATTCCATCGGTCTCTAGACAAGTTTTACTGCCTACCCGGGCATCCAACTATAGATTGAAAAACTTCATCAAAACCTTGCCAAAACGAACTCCAAAACAGCCCCTAACATAATTGGCAAGGTAATCTCAACTTATCTTGTGATTTTCTTGAACTTTTCTTAATGTTCCTCCTTGATTTTCTTTGTCCTAGCTGCTGGAATTGAGAGAGAAATGGAATTCTTAGAAAGCTGGTCAATTTAGATTTAGCTGAAAATGTTTTCTACAAGTGAAAAATCGGATTTTAAGTAAATAGGGCGGTGGAGGCGCTAGGGCGTCATGCCCGCGTCACTGCTCATGATGCTTCGTTAAAATGCCCATAACTTCTTACTCTTAGCTCCGATTGACAAGAGGTTTGATGATCTTAGAACTAGACTCAAAGACCTTTAATTTGATAGGCCAAAGGTCCAACTGATCACCACGCCTATATTGTAATTATGCAGTTACGAATAATCCAGCCAAAGTAATAGGAATTAGACCTAACACGATTCCAAATAGAAAAACTTCAATCATTCTTTTGGGCTTCTAATTCATTATATATTGGGAGATATAATCGTTTAAAGTTGACCCTTACTTATGAACTTCACATACTCTTTGGTTTTTTGATCGTACACATTTCCCTTGTCATCTACGACCAATATACAACCCGTACTTTCCTTAACCTAGCATAAAAACATCAAATAATCACAAAAAATTTTCTGGGGTGTTATATTCCCGCCCCCCTTAGGAACATTCATCCCCGAATGGAAATTTATTCCACTTAATATGCTTCAAAATAGATACTCAGTAACTTAAGTATCAAACACATACCTTAACATCATGTCGACATCGTAAATAGGTGAGGATATTTATTCTTCATTTCCTTCCCAGCCTCTCAAGTCACTTCCTTGATGTTATTACTTCGCAATAATACTTTAACTGAAGCAAATTCTTTAGTTCTAAGTTTCCTGACTTGCCGGTCAAGAATAGCAACTGCAACCTCAGTGTAGGTCATCTCCTCAGAAATTCGGACATCATCGATAGGCATAACATGCGTTGGGTCTCCTATAAACTTCCCGAACATCGATACATGAAATACTGGGTGGACTGCCGCTAATTCTTGTTGCAACTCCAACTCATAGAACACTTTTCCTATCCTGCGGATAACTCTGTAGGTCCCAACATATCGAGGACTCAGCTTTCCTTTTCGGCCAAATCACATAACGCCTTTCATAGGCGACACTTTCAGGAAGACACAATCATTAACAACAAACTCCAACGCTCGACGGTGTACATCTCCATAAGACTTCATCCTGCTCTGGGCTGTCTAAAGTCTATCTCTAATAAGATTCACCTTGTCAATAGCTTGTTGCACTAAGACTTGCCCTAATAACTATGCCTCACTGAGATCAAACCAGCCCACTGGTGACCTGCATGTTCGCCCATATAAAGCTTCATATGGAGCCAT
>JACEIK010001491.1:125352-139222 GCA_018107945.1 Datura stramonium | reverse complement strand
ATATAAAATCACATGAAAATGTATCAAATAGCTTAGACAACACGACTAATTTAAGTTGTAAAGCGTATCACGGGACCTATATTATTTCCCGTGATCAATTGGCTATCATCTCTGGAGCATACTTTGATAGTCTAGTAAACTCCAGAGCATAATCCTCCACTGTCCAGTTGCCCTACTGTAGGTTCATAAACTCTGCCATCTTAGCCTCCCTCAACTCCGGGGGAAAGAACCTATCCAGCAAAGCTGTATGAAACACATCCCACTCAATCGGTCCTGCTTTTGCTGACCGCCCCTCCTTCCACTACTCGTACCAAACCTAGGTTACCTTTTTTATCTGGTAGGAAGCCAGGAAAGCACTCTCGGAGGAGCTGACACCCATGATCTGGGTGGTCTTTACGATCTCATCTATAAAGCCTTGTGGGTCCTCTCCCACCTTTGTTCCGTGAAAGTCTGGAGGGTTCATCCGAGTGAAATCCGCACCCAGGAAGCATCTGCAGATCCATTTAGGGCTACTGGAACCACCTGATGGTTAACTTTATTGGCAACGGTCTAAGAAAGCAACTGATTTGCCGCCCTGAATTAGGCAGTAGACAGAGAGTCATCCTGAGGAACTGTCGGAGCTAGTGGAGCGGGTCTTTTGGCGTTTCCGGCTCTGCGTCTATTTCCACGTCAAAGAGGCATTGTTCACTGAAAGGAAATAGGACACGATATAGAAAGACGCCTTTGGAATTGGACTTTAACGCATGATAAATAGCATGAACAAAAAGGTAATTTTCCTAATAACATCTCGTAGCCTCCTCGTCATAAGTATGGCACACTTCACACCCATTAAAAGGACTCTGCTCGATGCGGCTTTCATACTTTACGAGGATACTCTAAACCTAGTGCTCTAATACCAAGTTTTTCATTCCCCGAGCCTACACCTTGGACGTGACACGGTATTTGACGCCACAAGTGACCCTAAGTCAACCCCTAGTCTATCATTCACTAGCATTCTGAGTAAACATGCGCAACGGAACTTTGAAATAATGGATTTATCAGTTTAAGAAAATGTAAAGACTTAAAAGTAGAGAAAGAAATAATATATCTGAAATACAATTCTAAAAAACATGTCTGTTTTGAAAGCAAACTACTGAGGAGTTGCTGGGACAGGTCCCCAGCTAACTCAAAATAAAAAAAAACCATATACAGATGAAGTGAATAAACAAAACCCTCAAATGAGGAGGACTCACACTCTGATCTGCTGAAATGGAATGCTCTGAAATTTAAGTAACTATCTGTACTGAACCTGAGAACTTGCAGCTGTATCATGAAACGATACAACATGAAAAACTTGCGTTAGTACTTTGAATGTACTAAGTAAGTGGGAGAAACATACTGAATATAAATTCTAAGCTAAAACGACATTCCATGACCAATAGGTAAGCTGAACTGAACTACTGATATCATCTGAAATGGTCAAGATGACCCTGTCTGATGGTCAAGGACATGCCCTGAGTTTGAAACATTGAATCTGAGATATAGTACTGAACTGAGCTTCCTATTCTGATAATGGACTGGACTGACTAATGGGAGAGTCTATAACCGACATATAACCACGTGAGATAGATGTGGAGTCTGATGTATACACCCCACCGGTAGGACCCAATATACCTTGCCAGGGTATAAAGGCATGAACTGGGTGATCACAAAAAATCTGGGGCCAATCAGGCCAAGTAATACTAAAACCTACACTGGAAACGTAGTTTTGGGAACCTGGGTGCGCTGGAACCCTGGCCCGCTCGGTGCTAAGTTCTACTCCCACTAAAACCTAAATTAAACTACTAAGCTGATAGCTCGAAATTGGGATCCAAGACTAGTCAGGGACGAATCACTGCATGTACCCTAAGAGGCTTATCTGACCAGATTCTGAAACTGCATTCTAAGATTAGTCAGACCTACTTATCTAGAAGTGTTGTAACCATCTACAGAACAAGTAATAACTGAACTGGGGTCCTGGGGCTGGTCAGAGCAATTACTGAATGTCATAACAGCCTAATAGACCAAATAACTGAAACCTGAATCTCAGTCTGAAAAGTGGGAGGCACCACTGACACCTCTAAAATAAACTGAAGTCAAACTGATTAGTTGACGTTTTCTGGACAACACTGAGGTTACTAAAATCTGACTGAAGCTAGACAGATATGATTCTGAAGGAGACTAGACTTATAGAATTCAGTGTTCTAACTAACTAAATTACTAAGCATCTAATAGAGAATTTCATTCGACGTACTAAAGTCATTCTTAATAATGGGATATTACTTAACACATATTTATAACAAGACAATTCTAGGAATTCTACCCAAAGCATTCTTCATTCACTAAAGGGAATTTAACATGTAAAATCATTACTCAAAAGTTAGGCCTTAAGTTCACTTTTGTAATAATACTGACAATTTGATGAGGAAATGATGAAGATTATATTAATAATAAGTATAAACATCGTTCTGAGTGAATTCAACAAAAATAAATATGAATGCTTCTTGTACTCGAATGCTCAAGGCTTAAAACTGATAGAAGAAATTGAGGAGGACTTTGGTAACGCAAGGGAATGACAATCCCCTTGCTAAAACCCCACATACCTGGTGAACAATTCCCTAAAGAAGAGGACCTGGACTGCTGCATGAATGAATAACCCTAAGTCTTGCTAGAGAGTTTCTTCGGAGAACCATCGATGAAATTATGAGTGTAGATGTGAGAATCAGGGGAGAAAACCGCTCAAACCCTCTAATATTTCCTAATTTAGGTTCAAAAAGACGTAGTTTATGGACTAAGTAAATAGGAGATTACTAAAATAACCTTGGTAAATTCTGAAAACTGGTCGACGGGGTCCCAACGGGTCACTCAATAAGTCATTGGTTGGAACCATGACTCTTTGGGACCTCTCGTTAGGTCTACTTCTCGGATTAAGTGATATAACCACGGGGGACTCAACGAGTTGTGGTCACTAACCATGACTCGTGGTCACCATTTGTGGACTACCCTACCTCATTATAGGGATTTAATGCCAAGTCATGTAATGGGTGACTTAACGAGTCATCTACACTGATAACGACTCGTTGCACCCACTCGTCAAGTACACTGGACGAGTACATATAATACCAATGAGAGCCTGCCAACGAGTGACCTAACGGGTCGTGGTCAGTGACCACGACTCGTGAGGTCCCTCATTGGGTACACTGCTTCCTTCCATTGAAATCTCTATCCTCCTCCTCACAGCTCACCTAAAAAATCGTGGGGTCACCCAACGAATCATTAGGTGGGTCGTTCTACAACATTTGTGCAGTTTCTCATATTTTCTGAATTAAGTCCCGGATATTGATTTTGAGCTTCCGCGGCATTACATCCCATAACATAATCATATGAATTTCCCATACCTAGCTAGAGGTTTTGGCATGGTGATGAAGGAAACATCCACTCCTAATCCTACATACCTGGGAGGGATGATTTTACCACTTCTCTAGTTTCCCAAGATGAGATTCCAATGGAAACCTTCAAAACATGCTCTAAATCCTCTCTTCAGACTCTCAAGTTTGCATGCATGGAATGAATTAGCTTAAAATAGGTTTTGTCCTCTTAAAACCCTGTAAAACAAGCCTTAAACTATATAGTATAGGTCTTAGGAACTTAGAAATTATGAAAAGACCCTTACAAATTCGCAGGAAAACACTACCAGGTGGTCCTAACAGATGACTTGATGGATCGTTACTGGGGGAAATGACTCATCGTGTTGATCGTTGAGTCCACTGCCTGCATAAGCTCCTGGACTCGTAATGACTGACCTAACGACTCGTTACCTGATCCAACGAGTTGTGGTCATTTTTCGTCAAGTATATTAGTCTGACCTCCACTATCTTCCTTCTCCTTTAACCCATGGTTGACCTAACGACTCGTGGGATCTGACCACGAGTCGTTGCCATGCCTGTGGGGAAGCCTTTTCCTCCAATCTCCAAAACACTCCCCTAGCCTCCCCATGAGTCACCTGACGACTCGTGGGCTGTCCTCACGAGTCGTCAAACAACTCGTTTTGTGCCTGAAACACCAGTTTTACATTTTCCCCATTTTGACTCCCGAGTCTGATCCTTAGGTTCCCGGGGTATTACATCCCCGCTCCTCTACATCGCTCTTGCAACTCTAACATATGATCGCCATGAGTCTGCAGGCTATCAATGCTAGACCGCATGCTCTCCTACTTCTCCTTCCTTTTTTTCTTCTTTCTTGAGGACTCGTCTTCAACCTCCTCTAAGACTCTCTTCTTTCATTTTCCTCCTCCTGCTGTAGTGGGCACCCAATACGCCTCAAGATCTAGCTCCTCATCAAGCACAACATCCAAGCCTAGAAGAGTGGGGGCAGATAATATTGTCGGCTGTCTGGATGACAACTCATCTACCTAGCTCACAAAGCCCCCAACTCCTCTCTGAGGATGCCCGTATCTAAATGCTTAGCTATTCTCTCATTTAAGCAGCTCTCAAAACTATCCAACCGGCTATGCAACAACCTCGCAACCTCATCAATCTCGATCTTCACCCACGACTTGACATTTTCATTCATAACATAGACCTTTTTCTCGGTTATTGTCAGTCTCTTGGAAAATTTCTGGAGGAAGTCCTGGGGTACCAACACATAGACTTCTAGAGTCTAACTTCGGATACCCATTGGAGGTGTGGAGGATGTGCTAGGACCTGCTTCTGTGTTTTTGGCCTCTGCAGCCGGCATCTCTCCTTGCTCTACTGAAGTAGAGCCATTAACATGCTTGCCCCCGAATGCCTTTGGTAATGGGAGTACTGAACGAAGTCTAACCTAGCTTACCAGGTTCATCTAATCTCATATTAGGCCTATATCTTCCATCCTCTGATTGCCAATTACACTGTCAACCTCCAGCTATGCCTTAAGGCTCGCCTCTATACATAATCAAAACACGAGACTCGAGAATAGAATGGTAGTGCTCAATCCCATAGCCCAGTCTTAGATCTCCTCTATGATGACCCTTGGAATGTTTATGGCGTATCTCGACATGAAACACTCCACCAAGGATGCTTTGTCTATACTGAGGGTGTAATCATTGACCGTCGATGCCAACCTAGATTTTTTGTTTACCTTACTTACTTTCCTTTTCCTTATATCAATAACTCAATCAAAATGCAATTATCTCCAAGAATAAAAAGTTTTTTATGTTTAAGACTTTAGTTTGATTGGTACCTGTCTTAATTCGACCTAGTGTCTAGCTGGCCTTCGCTATGAAGTTTAGCGTGGCTTTGGTGAACTGCTTTCCACTAGCCACCCAGTCCACATCCTCCTTATCATCTGCTAAAAACCTATCTAGCCATTTAATTTTCTCTACCTCTCCTTATAAACCAGCTGCTTCACCCATTTAAGGGCGTCTACTTGGTAATCGAACTCAGCTGTCATGTCAAGAGCTCTTAACTGCGGCCCATAGAGTACTTGAGAAATAGTACGCTCAGAGATATCAATCGTGCACCTTATACTATCATACTCTCAAGATTGGGTTGTTCTTTCAATTTCTGCCCAACTTGTGTTTTCTGCTCCATTGTGGCCAAATAATTGGCGTAGAACTCCTGGACCATTGTAGGAATATACTTCTCCGGAGTTCTAGCCATCTTCCAGTCTAATCCGTAGAAGTTGTATATCCAATTCATTTCCTATTCCTTATTTAAGGAACTAGTGAGTATTCGCGGTTCTTCATGTATGCTCTGCCTGGGATGGTTCTTTGAGGTGAGAGCAAGTCCTTACTCCTATATCTCCTAAGCATCGGGTATTCTCCACCTCATAGTATGGTTCTCTAAAGGCAGAGTTTGGTCACCTTCATCCTCAGTAGAGTCATTGCCATTATCTCTGGATTGGGCCTCCTTGGACCCTCTTTCCTCATTAGAGCCACTTCTGGACTCTTCGGACTACTCTTCAGCTCTCTCCTAAGATCGAGGACCAACGACTGCAGCCGCAGCTTGAACCTTGTCCTGAGCCCTAGTGGTCCGTGGCTCATCAGTGTTGGAAGTATCAACTCGGTACTCTTCCATTGAACCACTAGGGGAGCTGCCTTCTTGATCAGAGTCAGAGGGATCATCTCTTAATGCCCTCCTATCAACTATCTCAGCTCTGTCTCCTTATCTTGGGCGATTTACATTGTACCAATGGAAAAAAAGGTTAGTATGTATGTTCTGAGAAAAAGTAAACAAGAAAAATTCCCTCTGAAGTTTTCTACGAGTCTACAGTACAGGTCATACTTTGGTGGTATGACTTGTATTAAGACTCGTAGATTATGATAGTCCTGACAAGACTCCTAGGTACGAACGTACGATGATGGAATGGTTCATACTAAGAGTCGTACTGAGGGGTTCTCCTAAACTGTGTCCTTCTATATTTTTCTACGACTCATGTCACGAATTGTGATTTGTTTACACGAGTCATAGTAAGGATCGTACAGTTTCTTTTGAACTTTTACTCTTTCAGGTTTTTTTGTACGATCACATGGTACAACTCATAGTAAGGTCGTGCCAGGTTTCGAACATTAGTTTCAGCCAGAAAGTGCTTGGGACAGTCCGAACAAGCCATCTTATGAGTCGTATATGAAACCACGAGTCATAAGAAGGCTTGTAAAGCCTATCCTTACCTTAATTAGTTAACTTGTTCAGGCAAACAATTTATTTGAACTGGGTACTCACAATATCCCATTTTAGGTTATCAATGTTCATCATTTACACCTACCCAGTTCACCCCAACATACATCACACCCCGTAACTAATTTTTGATAATCAAGTTGAGTGTTTGTGCATTTTAAATTCCTACCCATTCAATAGAATCACACAACCTACTACTCATCTTCTTCAACCCATTTTTGGTGAGCTTGAGTAATCACAGAGATCTATCAGTTGGCAGAGAGGAAGCTTTTCGCAAATCGAACATGTTTACTTACTTGATTTTTCAAGTGTTTTCTCAACTTCTTGCTTGTTTCAGTAATTAAGGTAGGAATTTCAAATGTGCAGATGTAATCTTGCACAAATTTGAGCTCGAACACTTTCTGGTTGAGTTATGGGTGTGAGGGTATTGTGGGAGAGAATCGTGGGTTTAAATTTTGTTTGCGTGGGAGTTAAAGTCCAAAAATTTTGAACTAAATATGTTAGGGTGGATGTTTCAAGATCCGGGTCGAGTTGGGTCAATTTCACTTATTTTTCCTATCACGACTCGTACCATGAGTCGTAGGTTGAACCTACGGCTAGTCCCGTGGTAGAAGACTTTAGGAACTTACCTGAGGACCTACGAGTGCATGGTACAAGTCGTACCATGGTGGTGCAAACCATAATATGGCTCATAAGTCATTATTTTTTGCACTTCAATCTTTGGCATAGTTCATCCTTACAATGTGTACTACGACTAATGCAAAGGAGGTACAATAAATAATGGCCAACTATAACATGAACGCATGCACCAGACCATTCTCTGCTTTTAACTACGGACAGTACTACAAGTCGTACAATCCTTTTATGAGTCGTACTGAGGCTCGTAGTATAGGTCTTCTCTTTAATTTTTCGCCCACCGGTTTTGTTTCACCAGCACACTAAACACACATAAGTTAAGATACTTGGGTGTCCTACTAAGAAGATCCTTATTTAACACCGCGACATGACATAGGTGATCTAGTTAATCAGACTTCACCAAACCACCTCAGGGGTTGCCTCCCAAGAAGCGTCTGATTTAATGTTGTGGCACGATGCAAGTCTCTTGACTACTCAGAATTCATCAAGAAACTAACTATCATCCTCAATTGTTGAGACATTAAAAGTGACCTCCTCTTTATTTAGCCTGAATTTTATTTGGCTAGCCTCAACATCTACTAAAGCTCTCTCAGTGGAAAGGAATGGTTTCCCCAAAATGATAGGGACTTCAAAATCAACCTCGTAATCTAGGATCATGAATTCCGCAGGAAGATAAAATAGTCCACCTTGACTAACACATCAAATAAGATCCCCACTGACTTTTTGACTGTATGGTCTGCCATCAATAGCCGCATTGAAGTCAGTGGGGGGGCTCCCAAATCCAGATGTTTGAATACAACCAAAGGCATCAAGTTGATGCTAGCACCCAAGTCTCACAATGCATTCGCAAACTCAAAATCACCCATCGCGCAAGGAATGATGAAGACACCTAGATCCTACTTCTTTTGAGAAAGGACCTGTGAGGCTATGGCACTGCAATTATGCGAGTTACCAACTGTCTCATAGCTCACATACCTCTTCTTGCTCACCAGGTCGTTCATGAACTTGGCATATCTGGATATCTGCTCCAATGCCTCGACCAATGGTATGTTCACATATAACTATTTTAGCCTAGAGAGAAATTTCTTAAACTTACCATCTTCTTCCTTTTTCTTCATCCATCTAGAGAATGGTGGTGGTGGTTGAGGGATAACATTATAAATTTGTGTGGCCCCTTTGTTATTACCTTTATTAGCTTCAGATTTCATTAAACCACCTCGAGCCTCAATCAACTCAGCGTCACCTGTAGGCTCATGCTCAGCAACCTTATCTTCCTCACTAATCTCAATTCCTTCCATTTTTCCATATTATCTACAACTGGCAGAGAGGGATCAACCGTGGTCTTTCCACTCCTAGTCATCACAGCTATACAATGGCTATCATTCTTTGTATTTTGCACTGTGTTGCTAGGAAATGTTCCCTTCTGCCTTCGGTTCAGGGAGGCTGACATCTGACCAAGCTTCTGCTTAATCTATTTGATCATTGTGGCATGTGATTCAACTTTCTTATTCATACATGATATATCCCCCCGGATTTCCTTCAGCTAATCATCGGTGGACTTCACCTTCTTTACCATTTCAGCCATCATGTTCTCCAATCTTGAGGGTACGGTATCACCCTCATGTGCATTATGAGGAACATAAAAACCTGTACCATGGTTGTGATATCCATCATTCTTTCTCCATTCTCGCTCTCACTTTCACGACCCGAACATACGCCCAGATCGAGACACGGTACAAAGAACCCCGAGAGCCTCCAAGTCGACCCATGGCATGAACATACATCTAACTCAATCAACAAAAGTGTAAGATCGGCATAATAACCATAGTAGAAGTATGAACAAAGTCAACTCAGCCTCCCCTATAGGCTGATGCTTAGAAACCACATCTTCCTTACTAATCTCAATCTCTTTCTGTTTTTCCATCTCAACTACCATTGGTAGAGGCAAACCAACTTTAGTTTTTCTACTCCTAGTCATCACGGCCATACAGTGACTATTATTCTTTGGATTTTGCACTGTATTGCTAGGATTGTTCCCTTATGCCTTTGGTTTAGGGAGGCCAACATCCGATGAAGCTGCTGCTTAATCTGTTTGACCGTTGTGGCATGCAATTCAACTTTCTGGTTCCTACCTGATATATCCCCCCAGATGTTCCTCAGCTAATCATCGGTGGAATTCACCTTCTTGAGAATTTTATCCATCATGTTCTCCAATCTTAAGGGTCTAGTATCACCCTCACGTGCATTAGGAGGAACATACAAACCTCTGTGATTATTGCGATATCCATCATTCTTTCTCTATTCTCCCTTTCGCTCACGACCTTAGGTTTTATCCCTATACCTGTTCCTATTGTAGTTGTCCCGATACTAGTTACGACCCTTATTTCTAGAACCTTGGTGCCAAATGTCCTGTCTAAACCCTTGGTCATTGGCCCGAAAACTCACCACCTGGTTATCCAAGAAGTTTACCTCCTCCTTAGAATCAGAATGCTCCTGCCCCATTTCCTGACCCTGAGTTCCTACTGCTTTTATCTGTCTAGAACCAACGCCCATGATATACTTTGTGAGCAGGTTTAATGATGTCCGCATATGAACCTGCTCTTGATCATGTTCCTCCTCCTTTCGGCGTGGATCCGCAGACATACTAATAGCATACATACCTATATTTTCTTCCGCTTCCCTGCTGTGCCAGGCCCTATTCGTCTTAGTTACTCTGTCCTAACCAATTGTAGCTTGCTCCTATGTGTGACTCATCAACGCTCCTCCTCCTACTATATCCGCTACAACCTTTGTGCTATTATTTAAGGACCTATAAAAATTTTCAATAAACTGTCATCTGGAATTTTATGGTTTGGGCACTTGTTCAACTTCTTCATAAATCTCAACCATGTCTCATGGAGTGCCTCAGTCTTCAATTGTCAGAGGTTATAAATTTCATCCTTTAACTATAGCATCCTGGAGGGTGAGAAGAACGTTTCTAGGAATGCCTGTTTAAGCTCCTTTCAGTTTATAATGGAGTTGTTGGGAATCTCTGATAACCATAAAGTGTTCTCTTCACCGAGAGAGAATGGGAAGAGTCTCAACCTTACCACATACTGGCTTAAACCATGTAACGTGTACGCCCTGCATATCCCGACAAAATTAATCAAGTGCAGGCTAGCATCATCATCTGCATGAACCTAAAAACCCCTTTCATATTCATCAGTTGTATCATGGCGTTAGTGATATCAAACTTCGATTGTGAATGTTTGTGATTATGGTTGTATGTTCTAATTGAGGCCTTGGTGCTTGTGGATACCGAACAGGCGAGAGTGTTTCCGGCTGAGAGGTTGAACCCAAGGGTTGATCGACCTACGGGGTTGAGGATGATGTCCTCCATAGTGTCAAATCAAGAAATAATTCAAGAGTGGTCCGACATGTCTAAGACTTTCTGGGATTGCATTGTTTCTCCCAGATGGATTGATCTTGCTAACTACACAGCCGAGAGATGGAACGGTAGTGCATGATTGATGATATATCTAACTTGTGTTATCTTTGTATTGATTGCTGGTGTTATATTTTTGTTTGGAGCTTCCTATATGTCCCAGGTATGTGGATTCCTAGGTTATATTTTTTTGAGGTTGTCGCTCTATGTTTTGTCAGTCGTCTCTTATCTCTAAACTCTTGTCTTATAGTCGCCTCTCATATTCGGTACATTGTGTACTGACGCCCTAGTCGGGGGCTGCATTCATGCCTGCAGGTCCTAACCTTCAGGTTGATCAAGGTTCTCGAGGTTGAGTTGAGTTCTAGACAGGTTTGGTAAGATCCATCTTGTTCGGAGATACCTTTTTGTGATTTTGTGTACATATTGGGTAGGTCGGGGTCCTGTCCCGATTAGTATAAACTTTTTAAACTCTTTAAAGGCTCATAGGTGGTACGTGTTAGGTTGTAAATGTTTTAGTAGGTCATGTGATTCCTTGTGCATGCCTTTTGGTTGTATGTGGTCTTGACGACCTCAGTAGCATAATACCTACTTGCCACGTTTTCTTGATTACTAATTTCAGTATGTTATTTTATGCTCAACCTCATTAGTTCTAGCCTTTTTTATATTTAGGTTTCATGTATGCTCCTATTAGGGGTGGCACTAGGTGCCAGTCACGCTTCCTCGGGTTGTGGGTGACAGGAGAAAATAGGATTTTCTGCACAAGGTCACAGGACGAGTCGTCCAGTGACCCGTTAGAGTGGCCATGAGTCGTTAAGTGACTCGTGGTGAGGAGTTTAGCTTAGCTGAAAATTTTTTAAGTTCGGGGTGACCACGAGTGTGACCATGAGTCGTGGTCAACCCCATGATCTATTAAGTCACCAATGGTCAAGTATGGGTGAAGGAAGAAGACAAGTTTGGACAGTGCACTTAACGACTCCTCACCACGACTCGTCGGGGAAACCATGAGTCGTGGTGTCGCCCGAGGTGACACCCAGGTAATTTTTTCCTAGTGAGGGTGACGGAAGGTTACCACAAGTCGTGGTCACCAGTAACGGTTCATTAAGTGCCTCATGGTGGTGATCTTGATGTAACTTCCAGTGAATCCAACAACTGCAGACCATAAGTCATGGCCTGTGACGACGACTCATCCAGTCCCTCGTTGGAACTTGCAGGCTATTTTTCTCTGCGAGTTTAGTAAGGGTTTTTTCGTAATTCTATAATCCTAAGTCCTAAACTACGTCATTTTAAGCTTTGAATAGTGAGTTTTAAGAAGGGTAAGTTCATTCTAAGCTATTCATAATTCATGCATGCAAGTATAGGAGTTTGAGAGGTGATCAAGGTTAGTTCTCCCAAGATCTTCTTAAATTCTCTTTGGGCTATCAAGGAAGTGTGAAAATCAGATCCCTTCAACTATGTAAGTCTATTAATGGGTGTAATTTTCCACCCCCATGCCCAATTTCCTCTCAATTCATGATGTTCTAATTGATGATTCCATCGGGTTCTTACCCAATGCATGAATTCTTAAGTTTTATTCATGGGTATGATCTAAGCGTGTTTTAAATGATGAATTATGATTAATGGAAAGATTTTACAATGTTTTAAATTATAAATTATGTTTTTAAGTTTTCTAAATTATGATGCCCATCTATGAATGATCATGAAAGTTGATATCTATGAGCTATGAGTTTATGTATGATGAGATGTTTACGAATAACATATGATTTTGGTATACCCATGTTATTTTCAAAGTGAATCAAGTTGATTCCAAGCATGTTAAAGTATGGGGCAAGCCCATATGATCAAGTATGTTTTATGATTTCATGAATTAGCTTACCACATGATTTTGGAGTCAAGACTCCAATTAATTTCAGCTTGCGGTATGGTTTGAGCCAAGGCTCCTCATGTTATGATTTTCAATTATGCATGTATGTCATTATTCAGCTTTGTCAGTAGACGATGGTCAGCTTCATTGAAAAAAGATGGAGAGCATATACATATTTTTTGGAGTAGTGTCTAGCACCGAGTAGGCTAAGGGTCATTCAACCCTCTGCCTCATAACTTCGTGCCAACGTAGGTTTACTTATATACTTTGGGACCTCCTTTGGAGTTGTCCCGTGCGCCCAAGGGGCCTTGAGCTTGATATCGATATCATGGTATCGTCCTTATCCCTGGCAAGGCTTTGGACGGCTCTGCCCACCTGAGTGTGATAGTTGGGACCAGGTATGTTCTATCGTGGTAATGTCTGTTATATAACAAGTCTCCCATGGTTCCTCATGATTTCAGTTATTCATGTACATCGGTCATGATAATATGTTTTCAGCAGGTTTAACCCAATGTTTAGTTTTACTTATGATTATCAGTTTTCAACTTTGGGTCATTCGAATAAGTTATGATGTGCATTTATGTTTAGATCATGATTTCAGAAAATAGCATGCAAGCCTTACTCTCAGAATCTTATCTTGATTATGTTTTATGAAATGCATTATTACTGATTTTACTTACTTAAGCGGTTACCTTGCATATTTGGTACATTCCACGTACTGACTGTATATTCTATGATGTATCATTTCATGATACAGGCTCCGATATTCAGACTCATCCTTGTTCCTAGCAGCCTTCTAGAGTAGCATATTCAGTCTCAGTTTGTGAGTCCTCATCTCTCGAGGACCATTCCTTATCAGTTATGTTTACATTTTCAGTTTCAGACATAGAGAGTTAGTTGGGGTCTTGTCGCATCAACACATCAGAAGTAGAGGCTTTTCAAGCATAGATTGTATTCAGCTTCAGACATGAATTGTATGTTCAGATTTCATGTTATGATCCGACTTTCTCTATGTTTATTATGTTGATCTTCCGCTTTTATTGACTGAGTTAGATGTATGTTCACGCCATGGGTTCCTATTATTTAACCCATGCGTTACATCCTGTAAGTTCCTACCATTTAACCCATGCGTTCATATGTATGTCGAAGGTTTTAGAGTGCGACGCATACGGAAAAAGGCTCAGGGAATGAACGAACGAGTATGCAGTTGGACAAGCAAGAGGTCAGGGCCGGAGGCCAGGAGCACTAGGCATTGCGCCACACCGGCGAGCCTGG
>JACEIK010001491.1:114443-125288 GCA_018107945.1 Datura stramonium | reverse complement strand
ATATATATGTTTTGAGGGTTGAGTTAGTTTATTTGAAAACATTTCCTTTGGCTAGAATAGAGAGAGTAGCATGGGTTTCGAGCAATTTTCATAAAATTACGCCATTAAACTCAGTCCAAATGCAAATTAGCTTCGGGTAACAAGTCTAGGCCTATGGGGAACATCCATGCGGAGTTATTTCTTGAAAATTCACTCAGTGTACCAGAACCTCGCCTAGTATGTTTGTCGGAATTGCTCCAAATTGGATTCTAAACGGCCAAAAGAAATAGTTAATCATTTCTCCCTTCTAAACTCTCTACAAATTGTAAGTTTTCAGCCGAATAAAATAGAGTCAAAGTTACAGTTAACCCTATTGAAAGACGTTGCTATTGACCAATTCCTACTATTGAAATAGCCTTATTTTATCAGTAAAAGGCTGCAATTGAATGGAATCGCCTACTACAGGTTGAAACTAATCGAATAAATGAGAATCGACATTCAAGGCATGTTAAGGCTAATTTCTTTGGAAAGTTATTCTCGTCGTATAATCATACATCCTATGTTTTTTAATGTAGATAACGATCGTATGTGTTGTATTAGTTGCTGCTTGTACATAATTCTTATATATGTTGTGGTTAGCTGTTAGAAAACATATTGGGAATAGATTATAGTATCCCTCTTCGGGAAAGAGTATGTTAGGTGTGACCCACGCTAGGAGCGTCATAGTAAGCCCTATATTCTTCTGTTCACTGTGTTAGTAGGATTCCAACGTCCTACTGCCATGGCAAGGCCTTAGAATCTTAGGGTTAGCTGTTGGGCCTGATTTGGTAAGTTGGAAAACTTAGGGCGAAGATGGGCAATATAACATTCAGTTTGATGCCCATATAGAAAGTAAAGCTCACCAGAGGCCGTTTGCATACTTTAACGCTTCCAGGGCCAGAATTTGAATAGGATGGTTCCACCCTAGAGTTAGCAGCACCAGGGTTGCCCAGTGAAATGATTGACAACCTATTATGTAGTTAGACACTGCCAGTGAGGATTAGTTGAAGTTGACTTAGTGCTTTCCATACAAATGGCCAGGAAGTTACCCTAGATACACGAGTCAGATAGACCCGTGGGTACCCTAAGGAGGGAACCTTATCAGTAGTCGAATGCGGGGCCAATGCCCCAACTTGCTCTTATATGATACTCAGGTACAGATTTCTATGAGTGGCTAAGCCCAGATAGATTTACCTACGAAATTATGAATTGCCCAGCAAAGACATAGGGAATCTGAAAAGACCATGATAAGGTCTCAGGGACTAGAACTATGTTAGTGCAGTATTGCCTTCAGGATAAGAATTATAGTAAGCTTCCTGTGGAAGGTTAGGGATTGACTGCTCAGGAGCATGTTCGATTAGTAGCAGCCCTACAGTTTCTCTAAGCAAAGGAACTAACTAATTGGGTCATATGCGACCTCATAGTTCACTTATCAGCTATCATTGTCCTAGTATGACATTCATAGTATCATTTAGGCCACTTCAAATCTCTCCCTCTACGGTCTAGACCATTAGAGATTATGATCACTGTTAGGATCCTCTAATTACGTGTAGGCACACGGGGTGTTCCCATTGGCAGTCATACAGACTATCCTAGGGGTGAGTAGCGGTCGCGTTAGACCTTAAGAGAAAGATATACCTTTTGAGTGGCTAGTATGAGATTAGTGTGCAGTATATTGGTTGGGATTAACCCCACCTAGGATAGCCTTTCGTTGACCAATCTTAGGGTTACTAGATGTATCGTTGCCTTGGGGGCTATATGGATCACTCCAAAGAACTATATGTTTTCCCAAGGGACTATGCTGAGGCCCAAGGGCCATATTAAAGTCCATTGCAAGGGTGGAATTTTATATTTATGTCGTATTGGCAACACCAACCCTCGTCGAGCCTGGTGCCTAGGGTGCCATTACAGGACTCCACCGGACTCAAGCACAGCTATAGGAGCCGAGCGGGCTCAGTTGCAGACCCAATGGACAGACAGATTTGCTATAGTTACCTATTGACTTATTTTGTTCTTGTTAGGTGCTTTTAACACCTTGACCGGANATAGGAGCCGAGCGGGCTCAGTTGCAGACCCAATGGACAGACAGATTTGCTATAGTTACCTATTGACTTATTTTGTTCTTGTTAGGTGTATATAGATTGAAGTGTGCTCGCAGGGCTTATGGGGGCCCCGGGCAGGTTATTTTGTGCTGGTTGTGCCTTCTAGGCGTATGAGCGGATCGGGCTTCTAGCATACCCAGGTTCCAAGAACTACGTTGCCACCGTAGGTTATTTTTATTGGCCATATGGACCCCGACTTGTGATCACCCAGTTCATGCCTTTATATGCTAGAAAGGTATATTTGGTCTTATAGATGGGGTGTATACGTCGAAATCCACGTCTAGCTCACGTGGTTATATGTTTGTTACAGACTCTCCCACTAGTCAATATAGTTTCAGTTTACTTAGGTCAATTTAGTTCAGTATAGTTAGCTCAGATCAATATCTCATATTCAAGGCATGTTTATGACCACCAGCCAGGGTCATTATTGACCATCTCAATTATGTTTCAGTTGTTCAGTTTTTAGTATTTGATTTGGTCGTTGCATGTCATTACAGTTTAGTTATTTGTTCTTTATGTTATATTTTCTCCCACTTACTCAGTACATTCAAAGTACTAACGCATACCTTCTATGTTGTATCGTATCATGATACAGGCATAGGTTCTTAGCCTCAGCACCGTTAGTAGATCTTCTTCAGGTGATATCAGCAGTAGCAGTGGTGAGTCTCATCTTTCGAGGACGGTGTTTACTTTTCTAGTTATTTTCATTCAGTTAGATTTTAGAGTTAGCTGGGGGCTTGTCCAAATAACTCATCTTATGTAGATTACTTTCAGACATAGACTTGGACATAGTTTTTCTTTCAGATATATGAACTTTTATTATTTAACTTTTCTTAAATGGGTTATTTATTTAAGCTTCCACTATGATTACTCAGATTGCTAGTGTTATGATAGACCATGGGTTGACTTGGGGTTACTTGTGACTCCAAGTACCATGTCTCATACAGGGTATAGACTCGGGTCATGACAAACTTGGTATAAGAGCACTAGGTTTAGAGTATCCTAGGATGTCCGAAAGACGTGTCATGTAGAGTCCTTTTCATGGGTGTGAAGCGCGCCACACTTATGAAGGGAGAGTCTACGATACGTTATTAGGAAAACTCCCTTTTGTTCATACTCTTTATCATGTGTTGAAGTCAATTCCAGAAATGTTCTCCTAACTTGTGATCTATTTTGTTTGTGTCCCCATGCCTCTAAGATGTGGAAATTGAAGGAGGGCCGGCAATGCTAACCAACCTGCCCCACCAGCTCCAGCAGCCCCTCAGGATGACCAAGTGTACTCAGCGGAGTTCAAAGAGGCAATCCAGGTTCTAGCACAGACAGTAACAAATCAGTGAACCAGCAGGTGGTTCCAGTTAACTCAAATGGGTCCACAGCAGCTGCCAATGTTCGGGACTTCACCAAAATGAACCCTCCATCCATTCATGGAACTATGGTGGGAGAGGACCCACAGGAGTTTGTGGATTAAGTACGTAAGATCACCCGGATTATGGGTGTTAGCTCCGCTGAGAGTGATGACCTGGCTACCTACTAGTTTAAAGGGGTAGCCTAGATTTGGTAAGATCAGTGGAAAGAAGGGAGACTAGTGGGAGAAAAACCGGTGGAGTGGGAAGAGTCACAACACCCTTCCCAGACAGATTCTTCTCCCAGGAGTTAAGGGAGCTAAGTTGGTAGAATTCATGAATTGAAGCAGGCAATAGGACGGTGGAGGTATGCACTGGAATTCACACGATTGACAAGATATGCTCCGTGGATGGTAGCCAAGCCAAGGGCTCGCACGCTTATGTTTGTCAATGGAGTGTCAAATGTAGTCCTTAAGGAGTGCAGGACTGCAATGCTCATCAAAGACATTGACCTCTCCAGCCTCATCGTTCATGCCCAGTAGATTGAGGCACAAAAACTAAAAGACATCGAGCGGGAGAATTAGAAGGGAAGGACTAGCCAATAAGATTATGGACACTAGAGGTATAGCGGTAGTAGCCGCCCAAAATACCAGCAACAGTAGCAGAGGGCTCCAACACACACTTCAGCCAGTGCTCCTACTTTCCAGTACCGCAAGAATCAAAGGGGTGAAGCATCTATCTCACATTCCCAGAGTCACAACGCCAGCAACCACTATCTAGCTTGCGGTATGTGTGGCAAGAACCATCCAGGGGTATGCCTTCAGGGCAGAGAGGGATGCTTTGGGTGTGGACAGCTAGATCACCGGCTTAGAGAATGCCCGTCAGCAGGACGTGGAAGATCATAGTCTACCACTTCAGCAGCTCAGCAGGCCGAGCAGCTCAGAAGACCAACACCTCAGGTATGGATGGTGATTAGTGACAAAATTTCTTTTATGGTTTGTCCTCCGGTCAGAATCAGGAGAGCTCAGCTGACGTAGTCACGGGTGTATTACGTCTCTTCCATCTAGATGTGTTTTCCCTACTAGATACAGTAGCCACACTATCATTCACGACTCCCTATGTAGCTATCCAGTTTGAAATCAGTCCATAAGTCCTATCAGAACCATTCTCAGTCTCTACCCCAGTTGGTGAGTATGTTAGAGCCAACTGGGTGTATAGAAATTGCCCAGTCTCATTCTTGAATAAGATCATTCCAGTTGATCTCATAGAGTTAGACATGGTCGATTATTATCTCATCCTTGGAATGTATTGGTTACACTCTGATTATGCCTCAGTCGACAACAGAACTAGAGTCATCAGATTTCAGTTCCCTAACGAGCTAGTTTTAGAGTGGATAGGAAGTAGTTCAGCACTTAAGGGTCAGTTTATTTCCTACCTTACGGAAAGAAAGCTTATTTTGAAGGGGTGCATTAATCATCTAGTTCGGGTCAATGATTCCAGCTCTGAGACCCCAGCGATGTAGTTGTCAGCGATTTCCCTAACGTGTTTCTTGAAGATATGCCTACAGTCCCTCTAGTCTTCGGCATAGACCTTCTTCCAAACACTCGGCCCATCTCCATCCCTCCTTAAGGAATGGATCCAGCTGAGCTTAAGGAGTTGAAGGATTAGCTTAGAGACCTTCTTGATAAAGGTTCCATCAGGCCCAGCATCTCTCCATGGGGTGTTCCAGTATTATTAATTCGAAATAAAGACAGTACTCTTAGAATGTGTATCGATTATAGATAATTGAACGAAGTCACAATTAAGAATAGGTATCCCCTACACAGTATTGAAAACTTGTTCGATCAGCTTTAGGGAGCCAGTTGTTTCTCCAAGGTAGATCTCATGTCGGGGTATCATCAGCTAAGAGTTAGAGAATGTGACATACCGAAAACAACCTTTAAAACTCGATATGGACACTATGAATTCGTGGTTATGTCCTTCGGACTAACTAATGCCCCTGCAACTTTCATGGACCTAATGAACAAGGTTTTGAAGCCCTATCTTGACATGTTCATCATTTTATTCATTGATGATATTCTGGTATACTCCATAAACAAAGAGGAACATGCTAACCATTTGAGGATAGTGCTACATATACTTAGAGACCACTAGTTGTTCGCTAAGCTCAGCAAATGTGAATTATGATTGAAGTATGTGACTTTCCTTAGTCACGTGGTCTTGGGCGAGGGTATTCAGGTAGATCCTCAAATATAGTAGCGGCAAAATACTGGCCAAGACCTACTTCCCCATTGAAATAAAAAGTTTCTTGGATCTAGCCGATTATTACCGACATTTTGTGGAAGGTTTTTCCTCTATTGCATCTTGTCTGACTAGGTTGACTTAGAAAAATGTAATAGTTTCAGTGGTCAGATGCGTGTGAGAAGAGTTTCCAAAAGTTTAAGACTTGACTCACTACCGCTCCAGTGTTAGCCTTATCGGAAGGAACAGATGGGTTCGTAGTGTATTTTGATGCTTTAAGAGTTGGTCTCAATTGCGTTCTAATGCAGTGGGGTAAAGTGATAGCTTACATCTCCAGACAGCTCAAGGTTCATGAAAAGAACTATCCAACTCATGACCACTAGTTGGCAGCAGTGGTGTTTGCATTGAAATCATGGAGGCACTACCTTTATAGGGCTCACACAGATGTTTTCACCAATCAAAAGAGCCTTTAGTACGTGTTCAGTCAGAAAGACTTGAATATTCATTAGAGAAGGTGGTTGGAGCTATTGAAGGATTACAACATGAGTGTGTTATACCACCCGGGCGGGGCCAAAATGTGGTGGCTGATGCCTTAAGCATGATTTCCATGAGGAGCATGGTTCATGTTGAGGAGAGTAGAAAAGAACTGGAAAAAGATATTCACAAGTTAGCTCGATTGGCAGTGCAGTTGGTTGATTCAACTGAGTGCAATGTAGCAGTGTAGAGTGGATTAGATTCCTCGTTGGTTGTTGAAGTTGAGTCAAGACAAGATGAAGATCCCATACTGCTTAAGCTAAAAGAAGCAGTTCTCAGAAAAAAAGTGGAGGCTTTCTCCTAAGGGGGAGATGGTGTGCTCCGTTACCAGGGTAGACTATGTGTACCAGATGTAGGTGACTTGAGATAGAAAATACTGGCCAAAGCACACAGTTTGAGATATACTATACACCCAGGTGCCACTAAGATGTATCATAATCTATGGGATATTTACTAGTGGAATGACATGAAAAAGACATAGCAGAATTTGTGGCTAAGTGCTCGAACTGCCAGTAGGTTATGGTGGAACATCAGAGATCGAGAGGTATGACTCTGGATATCAGCATACCCGTATGGAAGTGGGAAGAATTAAATATGGACTATATTATAGGTCTACCTCGTACTCGTCAGCAGCATGACTCAATTTGGGTGATAGTAGATCGAATGTCCAAGTCAGCACATTTCCTCAAAGTTAAAACTAAAGACTCAGCTGAGGATTATGTTAGGCCATATATCCATGATTTTTTCAGACTAAATGGGGTGCCCTTGTCCATCGTTTCAGATAGAGGTACCAGTTCACCTCACATTTCTAGAAGACATTTCAGAAAGGACTCGGTACCCAAGTCAAGCTCAGCACAGCTTTTCACCCTCAGACTGATGGACAAGCTGAGCGGACTATCTAGACCTTGGAAGATATGCTGAGAGCTTGTGTGATTGATTTCAAGGGCAGTTGGAATGATCACCTACCTCTCATCGAGTTTGCATACAACAAAAACTACTACTCCAGTATCCAGATGGCCCCGTCTGAGGCATTATATAGTAGAAGGTGTAGGTCTCCATAGGGTGGTTTGAGTTGGTGAAGCTACCCTGATAGGGTCAGACTCTGTTCATGAATCTATGTAGAAGGTACAACACAACCAATAAAAATCCTATGCTGATGTGAGGAGAAGAGAGTTAGAATTTTCAGTCGATGATTAGGTTTATCTAAAAATTCCACCCGTGAAGGGGGTGATAAGGTTTGAGAAGAATGGGAAACTTAGTCTGAGATATGTGGGACCCTACAAAATTCTGAAGTGAATTGGCAGTGTGGCATATGAGTTAGAATTACCTCCGGGTTAGCATCTGTGCACCCAGTCTTCCATGTGTCACTACTGAAGAAGTGCATTGATGATCCAACTTTAGTTGTCCCACTAGACAACGTGGGTCTGTAATTTGTAATCTGTGNCTACTGAAGAAGTGCATTGATGATCCAACTTTAGTTGTCCCACTAGACAACGTGGGAGTGAAAGAAAGTCTCTCTTACGAAGAGGTCTCAGTTTAGATACTTGACCATTAGGTTCATAAGCTGAGAAACAAGGAAGTTGCTTTGGTGAAAGTCTTGTGGAGGAACCTGCTAGTTTAGGGAGCCAAATGGGAGGTAGAAGCAGACATGATTGCAAGATACCCTCATTTATTCCCTTCCAGTTTAGCTCCAACATCAGGTACTAAATTTCTCCTCACTACTCTGTTCAGTTTTGTACTCGTCAGCTCTATTTAGATTTTCAATGTGCATTCTAGTTGCATCAACTCTGTTAATATGATTAAGTCAGTTCGGAGTTAGTTACTCCTCCAGAAATCAGTTCATAGCCTCAGTCTGGGAATTGCAGCTCTTTTCTTGATTTTTCAGCAATTTTAGCCTTCATTCGAGAACAAAGGATCCAAAGGCGGAGAAATTGTATCACCCCGAAACTTTCCTAGACCAAACATAGGTTTTGCAAGAAAATCTAGAAGAAACCAGAAAAATTGCCTCAGAAAGACCAAGAAAATGAGTCTTGGTCAGCTCCAACGATTCGTTGTCTCAGTTGTGGTCAGCCATGCTTTGGCCCTTCAGGAACTAATAGGACATGGAAGGACCTGTTGTGAGAAAGAATTAGTCGTCCTGTCACTCGTTGTTCCCCAACTCTGAACTCTCTTTTCGAGGAACCCACGACTCAACCAACAAGTTGTCATGTGAGACAACAACTCATGGTGTGAGTCATTAATTGGGATTCCCAGAAACCTCCTTCAGTGATAATGAGTGGAAACAACGACCCGTTGTATCACATGATGAGTCGTTGCAACCATTCGTTGTGTCAAGTTCAGGGATTTTAATAACTTCTCCAATGGAGGTAATGACCTGTTAGGTCTACAACTGAGTCGTTGTTTTGCCCGTTGTCAGGCTTCCCAATTCTCTTATCCAGTGACCACGGGAGGAACCAACGACCCATTAGATCATCCAATGAGTCTTGGTCCCTTTTGTTGCCAGTTGTAGTGAGCCCAAAACCCAGGCCTCAGGAACAATGACTAGTCCAAATGATTCGTGGTCTCAACCAACGACTCGTTGAATGACCCGTTGGTCCCTGTCAGTAGTTTTTTCAGAATTTTCCCCTGGGATTTTTTCATAGTTTTCCAGCTTTTTAATACTTAAACTATGTCGTTTTCGGTTATTTTCAGGGAATTTATAGGGGTAATCAACGATTACTTCACCCCTCTCATCCTTTAGAAAACCAGATCGTAATTATTCTCTTAGAAAAACTCTGAGCAGGAGCCAGGGCACTCGAAATTCTCCTTAGCTTCTCAAGGGATTTTCTCCGGGATTTCTTCCCCAGGTATGTAGGAATTAAACAATGGAATTGTTCTTCACCTGTGTCCCAAAAACTCTTCCTTAATTCTCTATCAGTTATAGCCCTAAGGTTTCGAAATTTAGAAAGTTTTCATACATAATTCTATAAATTTCAGGTGGAACATTATCCATGTTATAGATTTTATATTTTACCTAAATCCTTAGAAATCACGTGGTAACTAGTTTCTTGTAAAATGATTTAGCCCTAGCTTAGGCATTCAGTAAATTAGAGTCTTGCATATTTGACTAGTTGTTCATGTTGCTTAATTATATTAGTGTTGCGATTCCTTTGTTGTTAAAATAAGTTGAAATCTTAGTTAGATGCATGCTAGTCCAGTTTCAATCAGAATATCAGTATACCCAGGATTATTCAGAAATGTCAGCTGATCAGTTTGACTATAGCCTTTTCTTGAGGTGTCAGTGGTTCTTCCCAGTTATCAGTTATTAGACTCAAATATTAGTCATCAAATTTCAAATTGTTCTTTAGACGTTTATGACGGTTCTAGTTAAAGCAGCTCTGGCGAGTCTTAGAACACAAGTTTAAGAATCCGGTCCGGAAAGACTCTCAGGGTACTTCTAGATAGGTATTCCTGCCTTAGTCTTGGACTCAAGTTTCGAGGTATCAGCTTAGTAGTCAGTCTAGGACTATCTAGTGGGAGTAGGACTTATCACCGAGCATACTGATTTCTAGCACACCCAAGTTCCTAGAATTACGTTGCCATCATAGGTTATTTTTATCGGCCCTATGGCCCCATATTTATGATCACCCAGTTCATGCCTTTATACTCTAGCAAGGTATATTGGGTCCTAATGATGGGGTTTATACATAAGACTCTATGTCTAGCTCACATGGTTATATATCAGCTATAGATTCTCCCTTTAGTCGGTATAGTTTCAGTTTACACAGTTCCGTTCAGTTTAATACAGTTAGCTCAGATCAGTATTTTAGATTCAGGGCATGTTTATGACCACCAGCTAGGGTCATTATTGACCATCCCATTTATGTTTCAGTTGCTTAGTTTTCAGTATTTCAGCTGGTCGTTTAATGTCATTAAAGTTCAGTTATTTGTTCTTTATGTTATATTTTCTCCCACTTACTCAGTACATTCAAAGTATTGACGCATACCTTCTATGTTATATCGTATCATGATACAAGCGCAGGTTCTCAGCCTCAGCACCGTTAGTAGATCTTCTTCAGGTGATATCAGCAGTAGCAGTGGTGAGTCCTCATTTTTCGAGGATGCTATTGACTTTTCTAGTTATTTTCATTCAGTTAGACTTTAGAGTTTGTTGGGGGCTTGTCCCAACAACAGATCTTATGTAGACGTCTTTCAAACATAGACTCAGACATTCAGTTTTGGTTTTAGATGTATGAACTTTTATTAGTTAACTTTTCTTAAATGGGTTATTTATTTAAGCTTCCGCTATGATTACTCAGATTACCAGTGTTATGATAGACCATGGGTTTACTTGAGGTTACTTGTTACTCTAAGTATCGTGTCTCGTCCAGGGTATAGACTCGGGTCGTGACAGATATTGTATGATATGGAAAGGTAAATAATTGATTTGATGATGAATGTGAGGCCTGGAGTCGAAGGGAGAGAACATGGATGAGCAGATTAGTTCGATCAGACTTTGAATGAGGGTTCGAAACATGAGTGGCTTGTAATCGAGGTGAGTATCCAGGTGAGAGGTATGAGCGAATACACAAATAGGTATTGCTAAAAGACCATGCACTTGGGTGTAC
>JACEIK010001491.1:45346-55703 GCA_018107945.1 Datura stramonium | reverse complement strand
GTAGATCTCCAGCTGGTTGGTTTGAAGTAGGAGAATCCACATTGATTTGTCCAGATATAATTAATCAGTCAGAGGAAAAAGTAAAGCTTATCAGGGAACGTTTACTGACTGCTCAGAGCCGCTAGAAATCGTATGCTGACGTGCGGCGCAAAAACTTGGAATTTAATTTGAATGACTGGGTATTCTTGAAAGTTTTACCGATGAAGGGTGTAATGAGGTTTGGTAAGAAAATTAAGCTTAACCCGAGGTTTGTTGGGCCTTATCAGATCCGCTAAGAATAGGCCGGGTGGCATATGAATTGGATTTACCTCTAGAGTTAGAATCTGTTCACCCAGTTTTCCACGTATAAATGCTGAGGAAGTGCATAGGAAACCCCTCCTGGATTGTCCTAGTTCAAGATGTTGACGTCACAGAAGAGTTAGCTTATGAAGAATTTCTAGTAGCCATACTAGACCGGCAGATCCGTAGATTAAGAACTAAAGATGTTGCTTCTGTCAAGGTATTATGGAGGAATAAGAACTGAGAGAAGATGACCTGGGAAGCAGAAGATGATATGAAAGTCAGATATCCTCAATTATTCCAGACTTAGTTAGATTATGCAGCCAGAGGTATGTTGTTATTATTGTTTCATAAGTTGCAGTATATACATATGTATGTGGGGTAGTTGACTCCAATTTATTGTGAAATGAATGTTATAGTATGGTGTGGAGTACCTGTATTGGACTTCTCTGCATTTCAGGGTTTTTGGATAGTCCATATTACAGGGTAGACTCTGCCAAAATTTTTTCAGAATAAGTAATTGCAAGTTAAGATTCTTGCAGGTAGAAGTTAACATTCGAGGACGAATGTTCTTAAGGGGGAGGATGTTACACCCTGTAAGTTTTTAGCGCTTAGTTGGCCTATTCGCATGTTGGTTGGGAGTTTTAGAATGTCATATGTGCGAGGAAAGGGCCTGGGAATGGCCGAACGGGTGCCAAGTTAGATTTTCACAAGAGGAGGCCGAACCGTGCTGCCCAGAGGGGCAACGTGGCACGGAGGCACCTCCTCCACGATGGCCAGCATGGAACGGAGGCACCTCCTCCGTGATGGCCAGCGTGGCACAGAGCCAAATTGGCGCGATTGCCAGCATGCCACATTGCTATGTTTCTAGCTCCAAGTATATAAAGGCCTCACCCTTCATTTTCATTTCATTTCACAAGTTACTCGATCATAACAGAGAGGGAGCAAAGGGTTTATGTAATTTTCAATCGATTACACCATCAAACATTGCCCAAAGTCATTAACTTTGGGTATCGAAGTATAAGGCTACCAGGAGCATTTCTATGGAGTTAGTTTCGTGAAATTCGCCCGGCGAATCATCATCCCACTGAGTCAAAGTGATTGGAATTGCTCCAAACTAGTGTTAATACATTCCCAGGCTTAAAGTGAGTATTTCTACCTTCTAGACTTCCGAGAAATTGCGAGTTTTCAATCGTTCTTCGATAAGTCGAAGAACAGTCAGTATATAGACTTAAAGTATCATTTTCTTCCAGTATAGTAATGAAGTTAGTTCTATTATTTTGTGAATATGATTACAATTTGGGAGAATAGCTGAATACTAGCTGAACCAGCAGTATAGTAAAATAGTATATATTCCAGTAGAGTATTTCAGAAACAGTATAGCATACTCAGTATGAAATTTAGTAAAGCACGTCAGAAATATTATATCGTATTTAGCATGAAACTTAGTAAAACAGCATAAGCCCCAGCAGATTATTTCAGAAATGTTATATCATGCTTCAGTATGAGATTTAGTACAGCATGTCAGAGGTTATATTATTATTATCAGATTCAGTATGTATTATATGCAGTCATTGCTTTCAGTTGAGACTTGATTGTATTGATTTGGGCTGGATTACCTAGCTTCCGTGACCGGCCCAGGGTTAATAGCTGTATCGACTCATCCGTCAGAGGGCGAGGATACGTCGCTCTATGGAGTGGCATGTCGTCCGCTAGGGACGAAGATGGGATGCCAGTTTCCCTATATTTTGCCGTGGTTGGCCTTTATACACCCCCGTCGAGCGCTTGCGCCTGGGGTGTTGATTTCAGGAGTCCTTCGGGCTCAGGTATAGTTATAGTCAGGGGCCTAGCGGGCCCAAGTTGTTACCCAGGGGATCGGCCGGATGCTTATAGCTACTAGGTGATGTGGTATGACCTGGGTAGGGGTAAATAGATTGAGATGTGTTGATTGCACCTTCCAGCTTATGGGGGCTAGGTAAGGTTTATTTTATGTTTTTTTAGTTATTGATAGATAGACAGTAGAACGCCATGTTATCAGGTATGACTCCTACTCTTCTCAGTATAGCTATGTTATCCCTAATTCCTCTATCTCAGTCAATTTCAGTCCATTTCCTATTACTTCAGTTACTGTCAACTTTACTATTTACTTTCAGATGTTTAAAGTTATTGCTTTACATACTCAGTACTAGTGGTACTGACACCTGTTTTGGGGCGCTGAATTACTTGTCTGCAGGTGTGCATAGACGATGAGCAGATCCCTCATAGTTCCAGTCAGAGATACAGAGCCTTCAGCTCCTTTCATCCAGAGCTTGGAAGACAGAGGTTTACTTTCTTCTTGTCTGTACAATATGGGTAGGTCGGGGCCCTGTCCCGACCATCTTATTATTCCTAGAGGCTTGCAGATTGTATATTTTCCCTGTGGTTAGATGTATTGGCCGTGTGGGGCCTTATTCAGTTGTTAGTTGGTGGCCTTGTCAGTCACAAATCAGTTTAGTGCTCGATTTCATTTCTCAGATATAACTAGACAACATGGTGGCCTTGTTGGCCCGCATAGGATCCCCTGTAGTTTGTTGTTCTGGTTAGTTGTTTATATCCTTACAGGTTGCTATAGGCCATGTCGGGCGGAGGCTGTGTTTACAGCCGCTATATAGCCCGTCGTTTTCTTGATTCCAGAGTTAGAGCCAACCTTGCACCAGAAGTGCTTAGGCTTAGTTAGTTCAGCAGTCCAGGTCCTAGTAGGGCACCAGGTGACAGTCATGCCTCCCAAGGTGGGGCGTGACATAAAGTTTCTTAACGGTGTACAATGTTAGGAGTTGCCGAATTCTTCACTTGCTTGAACCTAGAGAAGTAGAGGTTAGGAAAAGAGAATTAAAACAAATCCTTGATCTTTATGATCATTGTATTAACTTAAACTGTGGTCGTAGGATAGTTAAATTTGGAACATATTGATAACGGTTAGTTTGAAATCGCTCATGAGACCTGACCCAGTGATTGAGTATAGTCATACAATAGGGACAGAGAAATCTTTTAGATGAACCCTAGCTATCAGTTCTACAAGTAAGCATTGGGATTGATCACATTTGTATACCCAAAGTATTTATGAACCCACTGGGAACACTTACCCTAGTTATTTTCATATCAATCACAACTATAATATTGCTTTAATATTGTTTTTCTTTAAGATAACTCACCAACAATTTCAAGTACCAACATTAGTCTAGATCTTACCCTATTCCTTATGGATTCGACCCCAACCTCTTTGTTTGGTTCTTTATTGACAACATCTGCTTCATACTTTGCTCGGAAGTGTAAGTTTGAGCTATGATTTTTGGCTGATTCACGGGCCCAATTCCATGGCTAGTATGACAAATTCTCAAGCATGATATGATTCTCACGATTTAACTAGTCATGCATGTCATGTATGAATTTCTATGAGCACGTTGCATGTTTTAGGAGTAGTACTTAACTCTGAGTAGGTTCGGGGCCTAGCTTACGCCTCGAATATCAGAACTACGTTCCACCGTAGGTTATGCTGGGACCTCCTTAGTGATTGTCCCCTATGCCCTATGGGGCCTTCACGAGTGATATCACGCCTTTCATGGTTCATACCCTTGGCAAGGTATGGACTACCTCCCGACTAGATTTACAGGTCGGGCTCCATGTGTGCTCATATGGGGTATGTCGGTTATAGAATTCTCCCATTGTTCCTCATGGTTTTAATGTATGCATGATTATGTTCTTTTCGCTCAAGTTATGTTTTATGAAATATTTTCCCTCACATGTTATGACTATGAAAGGTTTATGAATATTTTGAAAGCATTGAGCCTTACGATATACTTACGATTTAAGTCTTATGATCATGATGTCCCCACTCCTTTAACTTTTATGTTTTTAAGAATTTTTTTGCATACCTACCTTCCAAGTACTGACCCATATATTTTCAGGATCTAGTTCGCAGGTTAAGCATCGTTCCTAGCTTGCTCTTAGTCCTGCTCTCAGCTTTCAGTGGTGAGTCCTCATGATTCGAGGACTTTACGTTCAAACCTTGTTTATCTTTGCTTTAAGAATGTTGGGATTAGTTGGGGTCTTCTCCCTACAACCCGTCTATTATGATTAGAGGCTTTCAGACTTAATTGTAGTATTTCGCTATTTATGCTTAGATTATGTATTACCGTTTCTTATATTTCATGTCACGTTCCATTTAAATTCTTGAATTTTAAGTTAAGTCTTCAAACTTATGTGTATGAATTAGATTTACGCTCACACCACGGGTTGACTTGGAGTCTTCCGGGGCTTCTTGTTCTGTGTCTACAATCTGGGTGTATTCTCGAGTCCTGACAGGAAAGAACGAGTCATGTAATGAATTGTCGGTTTCCATAACGGGTCGTCGTGAGAAGTCATGGATTAGAGCCAAGGGTTTCAGGTCAGTGTCAATGGATGGTTGTAACGGGTCGTGGAAGCTAGCAACGATCAGTGGTGATGATCGTGGGAAGGAATTTAAGGCTCTGTCCAGTGGGGGTCGATGAAGGGACTGACGAGTCATTGGATCAAGTAAAGACTCTTCATATCATTCATTGGTTGGTGTACCAGTTGGGAAAATAGTGTAACTAACGGATGGTTTTGATGAGTCGTTAGAAGTAGTAACGACTCATCCTGTTGGTCGTTAGTTGGAGAATCTGAAGCCATGAAGTAAGTCATAGTGTAACTAACGGAGTGTCACCACGAGCCATGGTAAGGACCAAAAACTCATGATGAGGGTCGTGGTCCCAATTCAGTAGATTTTTGATGTTTTACTCAGGGGTATTTTGGTAAAGTCTGATGCTTCCAGATTTAAAATGACATCGTCTTGGGATTCTAAGGGACGTTTTTATGGCATTTTCAAGCCTAAACCCTCATTCTCTCAACTCTCCTTCCTTTTCTCTCTTGGTCAAGGATTCACCAAGGTTTCTATCAAGGATTCAAGGTATAAATTCGAGTGGGATTTCTCTTACCAGGTATGTGGGTTCTTCAACAAGGATATTCTTCCATCCTTGTGCCCAAAATGATTTATTAGAAACCCAATTTCAACTATTCTAGTAAAGCATGACCTAGGGTTTTGTGTGATGGGTGATTTCTTCTATATTTTCTTTAAATTCTAAGATCCACTATGAATATGAGTTAATTATGATTATAGAATAATTTGGCTATCTTTAATAATGTGTTAGATGATGGAAAATGCATGACTATAGAATGTACTTCATGAGATGGCTTGAACTTTGAATGGGACTTTACTATTGTTCATTCGATCATAGCAACAACTCGTATTCATGGTTTAAAATATGTGTAGATTGTGTGATTACCCTTAAAAACTTGAATATGTCATTTGATAAATATATTAATATGAAATTAGGGTTTATGGGCTTTATCAATTGAAAGTATAATATGTGTTTTCATTATGTTTTCGATGGAGCTGGTTGGGTAAAAGGTAGATTTATGATAATGGCCTAATTAATGCAACCTTCTCATGAATTGGAGTAAATTTCGAAATGGGTCTTATGAAATGAAAATGTATGCTTCTCCCATGATCTCGTTGTAAATGTTTAAGGTATGAGTTAAGTATATGGGCTTCCCGTAAACCTAGAATATATGAATCAATGTATGCATGTTAAAGTACGAATTGGACCTATGGACGTACATGACCCTATGTCACCTGTTGAATGAGATGAATTCCGAACTTAAATATAGTGGAAGTGTAATGCATGGTGTGAATCTATAGATGCTAAATAATGTAAGACATTTGAAGAAATACTGATGTGGCTTCATGACGATATGAATTATGATGGTAAAACATGTGAATGATATTTTAGACTGTTAGGCTTGTTGTTAGTGGAAAGTAGCCCTAATCCTTTCGAAGATAATGTTGCATGATGAAAACAATGCATGTTCATGTTTTTGACTAGCTGTAGTAGCATAGACCAGATGTATAATGTCAGATCAGTACTCCTCATGTTCTAGTCAGCCAAGGACTATCCATAGCCGAGAATGTTTCCCATGGTCAGCTCGGGATCCTCTATAGCAGAGAGTGACTCCCTAGTTCAGTTGGGATCCTCCATAGAAGAGAGTGACTCCCCAGTTCAGTCGGGATCTTCCATAGCAGAGAGTGACTCTCTAGTTCAGTTGGGTTTCTCAATAGTAGAGAATGAATCAGCTTAGCTGGGACTCTCCATAGTAGAGAATGACTACCTTAGTTATATTATAAGCATGATTCAGTTCCTTATGATTCATATTTCAAATTAAAAAAGATTTAATATAATGAGTATCTGGTTCAGTTAGTAGTAGTGATCCAGTACAATGTGTGATGCTAGTCTAAGATTCGCTCTTATTAAATGTTTAGTATTTGACCCTTATGCATGAGTTAGATGATGTTTCATGATGTGAGATCCATATGAAAGTTTAATGTATATATATATGTATGTATGTTCCTCATAGGAGGACTTTGGCATGTTAAATCAGTTATATCGATGTACTTTGTTATTTCCTTTTCGTATACTTACATGTTTAGTTTATATACGATTCCCGCATTCTCAGTACATTCCAAGTACTAACCGCACGCCTTTTTGTGCTATATCATTTCATGATATAGGTTCAGGTCTCCAAACTCAGCCTCGTGGTTAGAGACACTTCATTACCTCTTTGCTGCCAGTGGTGAGTCCTCATCTCCCGAGGACGTGACTTATGTTTTATATTTTCTTTATGTTCCAATTTTAAAATTTTTGGAGTTAGCTGGGGACTTGTCCCAAAAACTCCTTAGTTTAGTAGGAGGATTTTAGACTTGTCTAGATAGATTCAACGTTGTATCAAAGTGTTGTTACAATTATTCCTATGGTTCCTTATTAGATTTTTTGCAGTTAGCTTCCGTTCATTATATTGTTAGTTTTTTCTACTGTTAAGTGATATGCTATGATTATGCCATGGGTTGACTTGGAGCCTTCGGGGATCCTTGTCCCGTGTTACGGCTAAGGCGTAAATTCGGGTTTTGAAAAACATGGAATCAGAGCGAAGGATTAGAGTGTCCTAGGTGTCTGAAAGCCTCGCTAAGTAGAGTCTTCTTCATAAGTATGAAGCGCGCCACACTTATGAAGAGGAGGATATGAGACATTTTAGGAATGTTCCCTTTTCTTCATTATTCTTATCGTGCATTGAGTATGAAGCTCTAAATAATTCCTTCCTTGACTTGTGTTTTACGCGCTTGCAGATAATGCCTCCCAGAGCAAATGGAAGAAGAAATGGTAAAGACCACCCAACAGGTACCACCAGCCCCGACGAACCCGATGGACGACCATGTTACCCATGCCGAGTTCCGAGAAATCCTTAATATGTTGGCACAGCCATGACTGCCCAGATTAATCAGCAATCGATGGCTCGTGTTCCCCAGAATGGGAATATAGTGGTGGAAAGGGTGAGAGATTTCCTCAAGATGAACCCAACCAATTTCTTGGGTTGAAAGATAGACGAGGACCTATATGAGTTTCTGTAAGAGATTCAGAAGATCACCCAAATCATGGGGGTGACGGGAACTGAGAGCGCAGACTTACTCGAAATCGAAATGGGAGCAAGTTTGAAAAAGGATCTTAGAGTGTCTAGGGTTGGGCTAGGAGGGTCTCTTAACGCCTTCTTTTTTCTTCTCATCGGAGTTATTTCAGAAAGACTTTCCAGTGTAAGGAAGAAGGGGGGAACAAGCACACTTGGAGAGTGCAGTACAACAGAGAGTTGTATGCTGCATTCGGGAAGGATGAATCACTCCCGAAAAGGAATCTATTGATTCTCTCCCAATTGGTTGGACCGTAGGTGCGATGATTTACTTCACGGGCGAGGTCTCTAGTTCAATTCCAGGATGGCCCAGCTGCGCCCGGGAAAAGAATAGAAGAAGCATCTAACTACTTCATGCATGCTCCACTTGGCTCTGGGGGATATAGCTCAGTTGGTAGAGCTCTGCTCTGGTCCGGTCTATCGCCCTTGTGCCTATTTTGCTGTAGGGGGTTGGTTCACAGGTACAACCTTTGTGACTTCATGCTTAGCCTCCTACTAGCTGAAAGGAGTCGCATATATATGGTTTTGTCAGTGGAGGGACAGTGGAGGAATTGGAGCAGGCCACGTAGGTTAGGATGAACTTAAGACTGCGTTCTTGGACAGGTTTTCCCTAGGGAGTTGAGGGAGGCTAAGGCGGAAAAGTTCATCAACCTAAAACAGAATGACATGATAGTTCAGGAGTACGCGTTGGAATTTACCTAGTTATCCAAGCATGAACCGGAGATGGTAGCTGACTAGAGGGCCCGGGTGAGCAAGTTCTTAAATGGAGTGTCAGACTCCATGGTTAAAGAGTGCAGGACTGCCATGTTGCACAGGGATATATACTTTCCACATTTGGTGATATTCTCTCAACAAATGTTGGCAAAGAAGGTGAAGGAAAAGGAGAGAGAGGCCAAGAGGGACAGGGTAGGAGAGTCAGAGTTTTCTTCACCAAGGACGAGTGGTGGACACCGCTCACATTCCCAGCAGAGATCGTCAGACCCAACATTTTCGACAATTAGTGCTCCGCACAATCCTAGAGTAAGGGAGATTACATATCCGATGTGTATCAGCTGTGGGAAGCACCACTTGGGAGAATGTATGGCCGGATCGGATGTTTGCTTTTGGTGCGTCCAGCCGGGCCATAAGCATCGATATTGCACAGCGGCAAAGCAAGGTGAGAGTAGATCCTCGGCCATCTCTTCAGTAGCTCCGATAGTCCGTTTATTTTAGGAGGGTGCATTATCTAGCTTGGGTGGCGAACGTCGTCAAAACCGCTCATATGCCGTAACAGCACACCAGGATAAGGGCAAGTCACCATTAATGGCCACAGGTATGTTATGA
The DNA here is from genome assembly GCA_018107945.1 of Datura stramonium. Lineage (NCBI taxonomy): Eukaryota > Viridiplantae > Streptophyta > Magnoliopsida > Solanales > Solanaceae > Datura > Datura stramonium. Next base: position 46,532 of record JACEIK010001491.1, on the reverse strand, counting down.
ATCTTGCATAACTCTTTGTATGTTGCTAGCCCTAGAACCCCAATATTGAATAAAGAGATTTGTGATGATTGTTGAGAAGAGATTGTCGATGTGGGATGTGAATAGCTTTTAGTGTAGGGTTTACAGTGAAGGTCAGAAGTGAAAGGGGAGCTAGGAGTTAGTAAATTATCCCCGACCTTAAGAAAGATTCAGAAGCCTTGGAATGATGGCTTTAAGCTAAGGGGGAGATGGTAAGTGTGTGAGACTAGTCTGATCTTGAATAGGCTAGCAGGGGGAGTACTAACCCTAACAATCATGCTATGTCAATCTCTCCACATTATGATAACCTCTCTTTTATTTTAGTTGGATTTAAGTTATGCCCATCCCTATGTCTAGACTCCTAGAATTTCTAGGTAACCACTTCAGACAGTAATGCCGGTCTTAATTTACGAATCCTTTAGGCTCATCTTCATGTTATGAATGAGTTATGTGTGTTAACTCATGTTTCACAGTATGATCAGCTCGAACTTAGTCTTTAGAAGTTTCTTAGTAGCTTAGTAGAATCAGGTTATCCCATGTATGTGTTCAGTTATAGATTTCATGGATAATTCATGCTCGTGAGACCTTTAATTATAGTCAGACCAGATATTATGAAATCTAGCCTATAACAGAAAGTGATTTAAGAGCGAAGGCTCAGTCTGTATCAGTTCAATGCCAGTTAAAAAGGAAAAATCCTTCTCAGTATTCTGTCTAGTTCCATGTTAGTTTCTAGTCCTTCAGTCTCTCTTCTGCCATAGCATGCATGTTCAATTTAGATATTCAGTTATGTTATGTAAGGTCAGCCCAAAGTCAGATGCTCCATTGGTTTTAGTTGCGATTGATTGATTGTGGAATTTAAGTTTCGTCCCTATCCTTTCAGTATGTTTAGCCAAAATTTGAGGACGAATGTTCCCAAGAGGGAGATATTTTAACACCCCAAAAGTCTCAAAGATTTAAAACTAGGAGTTTTAAATGTGCTCAGCAAAAAATGTGCAGCAGTGCCTCAGAACAACTCGTCTAACGAGTCGTTGGTCGATCGAACGGATCGTTGGAGTCAGTCGTGATGAGATCTCAACCTTGTCTACTGGGGAAGGAACGAGTCATGTAATAACTCATGGGTTGCCACAATGGTTAATCATTGTTGACACCCAATTTTTACCTCCCTATG